>JAMALN010000573.1:0-24762 GCA_023630115.1 Cutaneotrichosporon sp. PK4640 | reverse complement strand
ATAGTGTCATGTGATAGATAGTGGTACGCCGAGCTGGGAGTTCGAGACCGACCGCCAGACCGCAGCGACAGACTCCGAGAAGCCGACCCAAGTCGAAGCGGGGGTCGATGCCCACAACCCGTCGACACGCAGCGACCTGTGACGAGCCATTCCAACCCGAGGCGACCAGCTCGTGATCGTATGCTCTGTAGCGCGCTGCGGCGCGCTGGTCGGCACAGCCAAGCGTCTAACATCACCCAGCCGCGACATTGACGCTTCGACTGCGGTCGAGGTGACCAGCGATATCCGGCGGGCTGCCTACTGGCTCGACGAGGTTGACAGGACGGAACCCCTCGGCAGCCCACCCGGACCCGAGCTGACAGCTTCGCCTGTGGTGAGCCTTCACCAGTTTGGATGTCTGTGGACGGCCATGTGGCCCACCTCGCGCCCCAGCCGCCCCACACTCCTGATGGGTCAGCTGCCTTGTAGCGATTAGTAGTGAGATGCAGACGATGCAGACAACACTTCTCTCTCTCCTTATGTCTTCAGTCGCATCAATCTGCGCCCACCACTTCGATCGCACAACTTCCGGGCCTGCATGCCTGATCGATGGATCCACCTGACGTCAGCTGCTCCACCCACCACGGCCACCGATGTCACCGCTGGGCGCTGGGGGCGTCTGTGCATCGGGCCCGACGCCCGACCGTCACGCCCACCACGGCCATGTGGCGCTGGCTTTGGGAGGCGGAATGCAAACGCTCCGAATCTGGCTGGCTGGGGGGGCGGGGTCAATTCGCGGGCCGGGTCCTGCGTCATGTGCCGCTGGGCGGCTTCTGTGATGGCTGTGATGGTGGGAGAAGTCATGCACGCCGGCGCGCCGGGCGGTGTCGGTAGACGTGGTGCGTGTGGTGGCCATGGCATGCGGTGCTGGCGAGCGTGCGTCGAGCAGTCTGCGGGAGCGGCCGTGGAGGCGCTCGGTGTGTGGTGGGGCGGAGAGATGAGGGGCGTCAGGAGTGTCAGTCGCGTGAGATGAGCGGGCTGAGTGAGCGAGTCGGCGTGAGCTGTCGCCGAGGCCGAGGCGCCGAGACAAGGTGATGACACCGCGCATGCGGGAATGCTCGGCCCTGCGCTCGGTGCGTCGGGCGGGATGTCGGGTATCGCCTCGCTTGCCGACGGTGCTTTTGGGCGTGTCCGTGCTCTCTCTGGAGTTGCTTGCTCGACCTCGATGCTCGCTGCTGCTGGAGTACGCGCGCTCGCGCTCGCCTGGGCTAGCTATTCAAATTGCATATACAGTCTAGTAGAAGTACAGGCGAAGAAACGCTTAGCACTCCTTCTTCATGTAGGTGATGAGGTCGTTGCGGTCCTTGCCCTTCTTGAGGCCGGCGAACGCCATCTTGGTGCCGGGGATGTACTTCTTGGGGTTCTCGAGGTACTGCGGGTTAGCTGCGTCCAAGGGGGTGGAGAGGGAGCAGGAGAGGGGAGGGGGGGAGAGGGGAGAGGGTGAGAGGTGAGAGCAGCGCAGAGCGCAGAGCGAAGTCAGAGATCAGACATCGCGCGAGGGAGCGGGGTGAGGAGCGCGGAGGCAGGAGCGGGGAGGATCGGCGTGAGCAGCGCAAGCTGTCGGTCGCCCCTGCCCCGCCCTCCAGCGCAGCCCCACCCCGTACACCCTCTCTCTCGCCCACCCCTCCCTCCCCCCGCCTCCCCCTCTCGCTCTCCTCGTCTTCTCCTCCCGCCGCAATGGCACTCACCTCGAAGAGGGTCTGCTCCTCCCAGGTAACGCCCTTGTTGATGTTGGCGGCGGTGTACGAGAAGCCCTCAGCCTGGCCCGACTTGCGACCGAAGAGGCCGTGGAGGTTGGGGCCGACCTTGTGGGGGCCGCCAGCCTCGAGGGTGTGGCACTGCGCGCAGCGGGTCTTGAAGAGGTTGGCACCCTTGCCGACGTCACCTTGGTGTCAGCGATTGCCCTCTACTCCAAGCCAAGCCAAGCGCAGCCAGCAGCCAGCAGCCAGCGGCACAACCAGCACAGCACCGGGGTGACAGTGCAGTAGTCACGAGGCATGCCTGTGCATGCGTGCAGAGCACCCAGTAACTCACCGGGAGCGAACGAGTCCTTGCCCATTTTTGATTATTGTAGAAGTAAGTGGATTGAAGATGCGGAAAAGTTGGAGTGGGGTGGCTCCTTTCATATGGCAGTCGTTTTAATTGACGTCGCTGTGCAAACGCATGGAGCTGGTGGACCAACGGGGGAGTTTGCCCGGGATCCCCCGAGCACAGACCGACGAATCGCTGGGCTCGCAAAGGACATGGGGCGGATCTCCCTGTCTCTCCTGTGGCTGCCCTCTGGAGCGTTCTCGCCGAGAGATTGCGTGGGCTGAGAGTCTCACTGTGGCATTCAAAGACCGACCGGACCTTGGAGAGGCGCCTTTGTTCCCCTCGGCTCGGCAAGACGTCACCCCAGGGCCTTTACTCCTCCCTGGGCCCTAGCGAGCCAACCGTAGAGCCGAAAATTCAAACCGCAAATAGCGGAATCAATTTGACACGGTTACAGGCCTACGTGACGAGTCGCTAGGCACCTTGGCCCGACTAGGCCCACATCCATTAGGCACACAAAGAGTCCATCCACTCACGCCCCGCCCGAACCACCTCCAACCCATCTCGTAGGGACCACCTAGACCTCTATCAACAGACATTACAATGGTGAGCTGACGCAAGTGTGGCCCAGCTGACAGACAGGGCGGCGGAGTGAGTACGCGCGCGCGCTGCCGTAGCGGCCGAGGGAGAGGGGGGGCTGAGGAGGGCGAGCGGAGGAGCGCCGTGCCCTCCTTCCCCGGCACCTTCCTCGACCCCGCATTGCGGCTCAACAACACGACAACACGCCTCAGAGACACTGCTAACGGCAGGCACAGTACCCATTCCCCAAGGAGGTGTGGAGCCCTTCCGGTGGCTGGTGGTCGCGCCCCCGGAACTGGGCCGGCAACACTGTCATCGCCGTCGCGGGCATCGTCGCCGTCACCTACGCTACCTGGCGCGTGAGCGCGCGCAACGAGGTGAGTGCGGTGGTGGGGGGCGGGACGTTGGCGTGGGAGAAGGGGTGAGACGGTGGGGAGGAGAAGGCGGCGGGCGGTGTGTATGGAGGAAGAGGTGGAGGATGGCCGAGGTGGTGGGCAGCAGCCGCACCTGCCGTGGACGCCGAGCCGGCCTGACCTCGTCAACTACAGAGGGAGACACAGCGTTGCTGAGAAGGCGACACTGCTCTGCATAACCGGGTTGAGCCAGGCAGCGTGTGGTCCGCACATCGGGCGCATACAGAAGCTCCCGATCAGACCTGGCGCCGCACAAACGTTACACCTCCCATCTCCGACACCACGCTGACCCCAGGTCCGCCACATTGCGCCAACCAAGCCCATCCCCTCGCAACGGTGGTCGCCGCAGGCTGCCGAGCTGGGCGTCCGTAAGGAGGACTAGTCTGATGCAAGATGAACACGGCAGCGGAGTGTAACTGTACTGATGCGAGGCGTTTGGCTGAGACACGGCATGCTCTGCCAGCCCGCGGCACTGCGCGACAAGCGACGGCTGGCACAAACGGGGCACGCCAGGACTTCTGCTGACAGGACTGGAAGACCATCACTGACGTTCCTCGCTCCAGCTTCGGAGCGCAACCATGTTCTGATCACCTCACTCTCGCCCGCACCCCTGCGTTCCAGTTGACCGCAGGCATCACCGCGGAGCACACTTAGCCCCGTCGTCACCATTCGTATCCCCCAACCGCCGCTCACCCGGCCCGCTCAAGTACACCAACCCCACCCTCCCACCAGCCATGACCGAGCGCGACGCTGTGACCAAGATCCGCTTCGTCCTCCACCTCGTACACCAGCTCGGGGCGGGGCGCACTCCCCCTGGCCCCACACGCATCAACTACCGCGAGCTCGTCATCCTCAGCATCGCCCAGCGCATGCTCCTCACCTGGTTCATGATGCGCTTCCCGTCGGAGTTCGAGACCCGCGCCCTCCTCCAGGCCCTGGACACGCTGCGCATGCGCCACACCGAGGCGGAGGGGCTTAACGGGCTCTTCAGCGCTATTTGGAACGCGCCGGAGGAGGAGCTCGTTCGTCTGGGACACCTGTAGACTCTGTATCATGCATCTGCGCTCTTTCCTGGCCTTTGCTGCGTCGAAGACTTGCATTGCTCACCTTCGTGGATTACCCTGCGTCCCAGTGGCCTCCATGCCACCTCCAGCGTCTCTGCAACCGCTGTCACCCACCACCGCACCCCCCTACTCACCAACGCCTGGCGTCGCCATGCCCCCTACCATCACAACCTCGACCACTCGCTCCTGATGGTCCCCCTCGCGCCACCTCCTTATCGTAGACGTTTCGCAGGCCTCACTTCCAGGCGGACAGGTTACAGCTTTCCATCACCCATCACCGCCGGGAAGACTTGAAGCCCCTCCTGCGCCACCACCATCGCCCAAGCCTCTGGCGCACCCTCCTCGTGAGCCCCTCCTACCTTTCTGACCTGACACCCAGTATGCCGCCCCGCCCCCCCGTCGAGCGCACCCCACCCGTCCTCGAGACCGAGCACGAGCTCCGCGAGCGCCTGGTCCACGTCATCCGCTCCATGCACGCCATCCGGCGGGCGCAGCGCGTCTTCGCGAGGCGGGGCATCCCCACAAGCCCCAGCCGCGCCGAGGCCGCCCTCGTCTTCATGATGCTCTGGGCCATGCTCGACTACCTCCTCGAGACCGCCGCGCTGCACCCCTCAACCGACGCGCTCATCGACCAGTTCTGCGACCTCCAGAACACGTGGGAGCTTCCCGAGGCGTACCGCCTCGCCTTCTGGGGCTAGTAATGCACAATGCCATGTATGTTCAGTCGCTCTCCTCCGACTCCTCCTCGCGCGGGGCCGCGATGCCCTCGCTGGCGTCAGCGCGTCCACGCGCAACTCACCTCTCCAGCAGCGCGCCCAGGCCGCCCGCATACGCCGGCTCGAGGTCCACGCGCACCCAGTTGTGCCGCAGCTCGCCGTCGCGGTACGCCAGCAGTGTTGGGAGGACGTCGGGGTCGGCGCGCGCGTCGCCCTCGTCGTCCGAGTCGTCGTAGCGGTCGACGCGCGTCCCCCCCTCGAGGAGGGAGAAGCCGATGCGCGCCGCGCGCGCCCGCACGGCCGGCACCCCCGCCGTGGGAAGCTGGGCGAGGAGGGCGTCGCACCGCGCCATGTCCTGCGATCAGCGCCCTCGCTGTTCCCACGTACCGGCTCGTAGATCGCCACCAGCACCCACCCCCGCCGCTCCACGGCGCCGACGTACCCCCCGCTGTCGACCTCGCGCACCGTGCTGCGCTTGAGCGCGGCCAGCCGGCGGCGGCGGAGCGCCGCGATCTCGTCCTCCTCCTCCAGGGCCACGGCCGCGAGGGCGCGCCGCGCCTCCTCCTCCGCGTACGAGGGGGCGACGATCGCGCGCCGCTCCTGCTCGGCGCGCGTGGCCTTGATTGCGTCAGCGGTGCGCTGGCGCGCGGCCGCCGCCGCCGCGCGCGCGTCGTCGCGCACCCCCTTCGGGCCCGTCTGGCGGCCGCTGTGCTCCACGCGCTCGAGGTCCGGCGGCCCGCGCTCGGGCCGGCTCAGCGGTCCGGGGCTCAGCGCGCGCACCACCCCCTGCCGCAGCTTGCGCGGCGCCTCGTCGTCCGTGAGCTCGAGCTCGTCGTCCGTCGCCGTGCGCTCCGGTCCCTCCGCGAGCTCGGGGTTGAGCAGCGCCACGTCCATGGTGAAAAGTGTGGTTGCAGGACAAAGCGCAACGCCGTGGCGTCAATATCTTGGCTGGGGCCGCATTCCGCCCGGCTATCGCCGGCCCAGGCACGGAGCGGCAGGCACTGGACCCAGCATCGCCACCCAACCGCGGACTCGGCGCCGGCTGTTGAGCAGCTCAGACAGTGTCCTTGGCGCTGCACCATCGCCCACTTGAGCACACCATGCTCGCCCTAGTCTTTCTCGCCGCGCTGCCGCTCGCCCTCGCGCGCAAGCGGGGCTCCTCGATTCCGTCAGACGGGATGCTCCTGCAGCACGTCTCGTCGTCGTGGATGACGCGCACCGGCGAGTGGCTGGACGTCTGCCAGCTCATCGCGGGCGATGGGGCCACGAGCGGGCTCGCAGCCCGGGTCGCAAACTACGGGTTCCCAGACGAGTTCCCGCGCCTCAACTCGACGCTGCGGGAGTGCCCGATCGCCGCAACTGAGGCGGGGAGCGTGTCGTTCTCGGCGCCGGCCGCCGACGTGCTGTGGGAGGTGTTCGACGCCAGCATGCTGAACGAATCCTACCCCCACGCCCAGTACCGCCTCTTCGTAGACGGGGAGGAGCACAAGCCGCGGTGGCAGCGGCTGGGGATGATACGGTTCCTGTCGTCGGCCACGCCGCCCGCTTACGGGTGGCACAACTTTACGATCGACGTTGCCGGGCAAGCGCAGGTCCTGGACGCGTTCATCGACACCAGCGGCCCCGGGGGATAGTGCGGTCCCGCCAGAGCTAGCTGACCACAGCGAGCTGCCGGAGCACAAGGACGGGTGGTATATCAACCAGCAGGCACCGCCGGCGTGGCTCGCCCTCGCGGGCGGCTGGATGTTCCGCAGCCCGCGCTTCGGCCCCTGCAGCCACGCCGCGTACTCGCCCTACGAGGGGGCGAGCATGACGATCCGCGTGCCCAAGGGTCACAGGGGCGTGTACGCGCGCGGCGACACCATCGCCGCCGAGTGGGACACCGTGACCGCCCCGTATACGGTGCACATCCGGCCCGACCCGGTCGTGGGGCCCGCGGTGCGCTCGTACCCCATGCGCGTGGACCCGGGGGGCATGCAGTACCTCTTCATGGCGGACCTGGACCCTGCGCAGGCCTACGAGATCACGGTCACGAGCGACGGGTTCGGCGAGCTCTCGCTCAACGGCGTCTGGGTTGTCCGGTGAGTCCGCAGTGGCTTGGCTGACGTCAGGGAACGCTGCGCCGACCTCGTCCTCGCCTGCGCCGCCGTACTCGTCCTGTTCATCGGCGGGATCGTTTGGTGGTACCGCCGGCCCCGCAGGCCCGTCCTCCCCCTGAGCGAGCAGGGCGAGGCGCGGCAATACGTGTAGAGCGGCTCTGACGTGCCACCGGGCTGGCAACTCAACTCAGCCCCGCACCAACGAAGATTCTGGGAGCAGTAGCATAAAGATGTAGTCTAAGGATAGTACAACAGGTCACCGTGGCCGTGCTCAACTCTCGTTGAGGAGCTTGTCCATGTGGACGTCCTTTGGCACCGCCCGCTGCGCCTTGCGGCGGCGCCACCAGATGAACGCGCCCGCAAGGGCACCACCGACCACGACGACCGGCACAATAACCGCCGGGAGAATGACCTTGAGGTTTGACTTGCTGGGCCTGCTGTCAGCGCCGTGCAACGCCCAGCACTCACTGGATAACATAGAGCCGCGTGAACTCCAGCTCACCGCCACCGTCGTTGGTAATTGTGATCTCGTATTCCTGGTCGGTCTCCAGGTCGGCCATCACGAGGGGAACAGGCTGTGGCTGATACGGCTTGGAAGGGTACGAGCGCACGGCCGGGCCGAACTTTGGGTCTGGCTTGATGGTGACCGTGTAGCCCAAGTTGGAGTTGTGGACGCTGCGCGTCATCACCGCCATGACCTGCTCCGCACCCTTGGGTGTGCGGAGGGTGATCGCATCCCCCTTGGTGCTCGAGTAGGGGTAGAACATCTTGTAGCCGTACCAGTCGTCCGCTGGGGGTCAGCGCATCCTGGATCCAACCTACTCTGAAAGTTCCAGCCGCTACCGCTGAGCGATATCCACGACGGCAGGTTCTTCGAGTCGTCGACGTACAGGCCGGGGGTCCCCTTCTTGATGGTCCTGAGGTCAGCCTCGCCGCGCACCCCACGCACCGCTGCTTCTCGCCAAACTTGGAAATCTCCGCCGAAAACATCTGCACCGTGACTCCCTTCGGGTCGACCGCAAGCGTCCAGTTGTGGTACCCGTACTCGGCGACAGCGCTGATCGAGAGATCCGGTCTGCTCCCGCGGGGGACGACCACGGTATCCTGCGCCACGCCGTCGATGTACACCGTGTACACGGGTGCCGGCCCGGAAGCCTTCCGATCGTGCACCTCATCATGTATATCCCATGTCACGTTGGACGCCGGCGCCGAGAACGACAGGCTCGCGCTCGTGTTCACGGTGTCGAAGATTGCGGCGAAGCCGTCGTCCGAGCTGGGCATGATCGGGCGCCACTCGCCGGTGCGCGTCATCCACGGCGAGGACGAGTAGATCCTGGCCGTCACGTCCAGTGAGGAGGCAGCGCATAGAGGAAGGAGGGCGAGGAGGAGCATGTTGAGTTGTGTGGGACTTCTCGCAGCTCGGCGACATAAATAGTGCTCCGCGCCCGCGTGACTGCCTTCCGCGCGCTATCTGGCGCGACATCGCCTCTTGGCGCCGCAGGGGTCGCCGCACGTGCCTAACACTGCACCAGCATGAGGCACGATGCAGCAGGGGATCGGCATGCTTGGAGACAAGCATCGTCACGCCAAGGCTGTTTAAAGACACGGGCAGGGGCTGCAGGAACGCCGAGAAAAGCACAGCTTGGGTCTAACGAGCGACACCGCCGCCGAAACCACCGCCGGGTCACTGATGACGAGCGCCAAGCTCCGGAATGTCCGAAGTGGCCGAGGATGGCCCTGCACGAGCACCGTCGCCGAGACAAACAGTCGGCGCATGGTCTGTCTCACTGTGCGCCCGCACAGATATCCGCCCGCACGAAACTCCCGCGGCCCGCTAGCAAGCTGGAGCTAAACGCTCCGAAATGTACGGAGCGGGCGTAACATGGTCCCCTCGGCGTGCGACGTCATGCCAGCGACCGGGTCGCCGGTATGCATCCGGGGCATGTGCTGCGGGAGCAATGGGCACGTCACTTTGTCTCGCATGCTTGGAAGTTCTAGAGAAGACGCAGGGCCGTCGAAGCTTCGACGGAGGATGGGGCCGGCCACACATGGCCGTCCACAACAGGCGAGACACTGCTCCCTGCTGCACGAGGCGAGCTCGAGCGCAGAAACCGTCATACATCCAGCCGCCACCTAGTCTGCACTTCATGCGCGAGGAGCTCACGTCTCGGAAGTGCCCTTCGCCAGGCGAGAGCCAGACGTGGCCGCAGCCTTGGCCCTCTGCGCCTTCCGCCGCCACCACAGGAACCCACACGCGCCACCACACACAACGACGGGCACGACGGCAGCAGGGACCACAGTCTTGAGGTTGGCCCGCTCTCCGGGTGCTGGGGATACCCCTCCTCGCTGGGTCAGCGCATCCGCATGGCGCTCACGTGCGCAGCGTCAAGTCCATGAACCCGAGCTCGCCGCCGCCGTCGTGCGTGATCGTGATCTCGTACGCCCGCCGCCGGTCGAGCGCGGCCATGAAGAGCGCCGCGCGCTCGTCCAGCCGGTACCCGCGCGCGGGGTACCTGCGCTCCGCCGGCCCGGTGGGCGGATCCGGCCGGATGCTGACGGTGTATCCCGCCGCCGGGCCGAACGAGTCGCCGCGCGCCTCGGCGTACCAGCTCCCCCGGGGCGGGTGGAGGGTCACGCTCGCCCCCGCCTCCGAGGTGTACGCGGCGAGGGTGGCACGGGTCCTGGCGCCTGGGGTCAGCGGAGCGGGGGGGGGATGCACGCGTCACGGCCCAGGCGCCGTCGAGCGCGAGCCAGGCGGTCCGATTGACGTCGCTGTACTGCCCTCCTCTGGGTCGTCCTCTGGGCCCGTGGCGTCGTGCCCCGAGACGTAGGCGCCCATCATCTAGCCCCCCCGCGCCGACGGCCATCGTCCAGTTATGCCACCCGTACGGCGCCGAGACGCGCAGCATCGGCATGTTGTACTCGGTGTCCAGCACTGCTGGCACTTCCACCCCATCAACGTAGGCGGTCGAGTTGGCCATGTCGCCGAGCCACTCCACCAGGGACCCGGGGGCGGAGAAGGACATGCTGCCCCCTCCGGGCGCGCGGATGGGGTCCACGTTGGAGATGCTGGTGTCCCCCGTGTCCGACGCACTGAGCGGCACGCCGTCGTAGCTCCACTCGCCCTGGAGGTCGACCCAGGGTGAGCGGGGCGCCACAGCGACAGAGCTGGCGATAGTGGCTGGGAGCAAGACGAGAAGCGCAAGCATGGTGGGTGGGGATGAGTCGGCGTACGGGCTCTCGGCTGGTTAAATGCGCGACGTGGGAGCCAGCTGGTGGTCACAGGATCGTGGCCGTCCGTTGCTGATGGCGTCGTGCTCACGCTGTACATCCAACGGAGGTGCCTGGTTGTGGCAACTCATCACGAGGCCCCATCTTACATTAGTGGTAGAGCCACAGCAGTTGATGCAGTTCGCCGTCCTCCACGGATATGCCAGCCAGAGCATGTTGCACGCAGTGGAGTGCGGCTCATCATGGCGGCTTCGGCACAGCAACATAATACATTGTGCCACACGCCACCTAGTCCTTCCCTCGGCGTCACGGCTCAGAACCCGTCGTCGCCACACTGGTCTCCGAGCCAGTCTTCGAAACGACTGGCTCACACATCGCCCTCGCCGCCTTCCGCCGGCGCCACCAAAGGAACGCACCCACCGCCCCAGCGCACCCAACGACGGGTACGACGACGGCGGGCACGATAGCCTTGAGCCTGGCGGCGGCGCGTTCCTCCGGATCCGGATACCCCTCCTCCCTGCCGTCAGCCCAGCCAGGCGTGGCACCCACCAGTACACCACCAGGTCCATCCACCCGATCTCGCCTGCGCCACCGCTGTGCGTGATGGTAATCGCGTACGCCTCCCGCGGCTCCAGCGCGACCACGAGGAGAGGCACATTCGTGTCCAGCGTGTATCCCCTCGCGGGGTAGGTGCGCTGCGCCGGTCCCAGGGCGGGGTCGGGCGAGATGCTGACAGTGTACCCCGCCAGAGTGGCAGTCGTGCGCCCGACGACCTGGCTGTACCTGCTCCCCCTGGGCAGGTGGAGGGTCACGCTCGCGCCCGCCTCCGACGTGGTCGTAAAGTTGGAGTATCTCACCTCGGATACCCATCTGCCGGTATACTCGGCCGTGAACGACACATTGTCCGGGAAGAAGGTCTGGTCGTGGCTGAACCGCAGCACTTCGACTGCCGCAGGATCGGGCGAGGCGCCCCCAAACCCAGCGTCCCAGTCGAGGTCGAAGACGGTGGCCTGGTAGATCGCGCCCTGCGGGCTGACCGCCAGCGTCCAGTTGTGCCACCCGTGCGGGGCCCGGACGCCGACCATCCACGGCTCGCCGGGGACGGCCTCGGCGGGCACCTCCGCCCCGTCGACGTAGGGGGTGTACGTGGCGTTGAGCACCGTGTCCACCCTCCACTCCACGGCGGAGCCCTGCGCGGCGAACGACATGCTGCCCCCGCCCATGGCCTGGAGGGGGCTGATGCGGTAGATGGTGTTGTCGGCGGAGTCGGAGACGCTGAGCGGCACCTGGTCGTGGCTCCACTCGCCCTGAAGCTCGACCCACGGCGAACGGGGGTACACGGCGGCCCAGGCCGCCAGGGCGGTCGGGAGCGCGGCGACGAGAAGCGGCAGCATGGTACAGTAGATGGGAGACGGTTGCATCCAGAGTGGTGGCCATGATGTATCTGCTGCGCCGTCAGCTGGCCACCCGCAGCAGCCGAGTTCACACAGCTGCCCGTTAGCGTTTGTGTTGGTGCCACGGGGGCCGTGCCTGGTCGCGCCGCGGAGCAAGGCTGTGTCTGGTCGAAGAGCCGTAAAAGACGGAGCGGAGGGGGCGGCGGTTGTGAGGATACCATCTTCGCAGTCTGCTCCGAAGGCAAGCCTGCTCGGTGCACCTCGGTGTAAACGACATGGGGAGCTTTGCGAGCGCCACAATCCACGGCGCACAAAGATGCTTGTTTGAGATCGGCGCGCAGCTTGCCTGCCATGCCGCTGTTGCTTGTGCGGAATGCGTTGCGTGCCTGGGACCAGGTGCTGTGTACTGTAGGTTTAGGCCCCGGCGAACGGGATTTACAGCGAACCAGGGCGACAAGAGGAGATGAGTTGACGATGGACCGATGCTGGCTGGTCACCGACGGAGCCGAGTCAGTGGGACTGCTCGTCTCAAGACTGCCCGGCAGTTGTTTGTCGCTGGAGCGATACTTCTTTCCAACGCGGCGTGCCTGGTTCACAACATGAACAGGCAAGTTCCTTTCCGCCGGGGTGGGGGGTGGGGTTCACCGCGTGATCTCCCACTGCCTGCGACGCCGATACGCAAGAGTGTTCACACACCTACATGAGCCGCTCCACGGTGCTGTGGATCAGCCACTCAACATGCTCCCGCTCCTCGCCCTCGCGTTGTTGTCCCCTCACGCGTACCCAAGATGGCCACCCTCTTGTCGCCATGGATAGACCTCCACGGCCAGTGGTACAACCGGGACGCCGAACCGCTCGCCTCGGCGTCGGACGAGACCAACGGCCGCGGGGCCCTCTTCACGGGCAGTTCGGGGGGCAGCATTCCCTTTGCAGCGCCGCGGCCTCGGGATCAAGGAGATGAGGGTGGTCAGGTGCGTGCGCGGCCCGCTGCGATGACAGCAGGAAGCCGGAGCGGGTGGACCTCGATGCCGTGTGGACCTCAATGCCATCCTCACCGGCGTCGTTGTGCCGCTCGTGGTCGGCGGTGCGCTGTTTGTGGGGTTTATCTGGCGCCGCCGGGGGGCGCAGCAGGAGTCGGAGGAGCTCGCCCTCAGCAAGGTGCCCTCGGAGTCGTCAGAGTCGTCGGAGTAGTGTCTGTACCGTAACCGCTGCACGGGGCAAGCATAGGACATGCCAACCACCGTCGCCCACGCCGAGGGGGCGTGCCACTGTCGTCAGTACTGTCAGCACCAAAGATGCTTGTTGGGGATCGGCGATCGGATGCTGTTCCCTTCGCTTCTGTGCCTGGACTGAGCCAGGCACGCCGCGTCGCGACAAACGGGGCAAGCAGTGCAATGTACATCGCCGCCCCGGACATCTCGGACATTGCAGCGGCGTCTGGCCAGAGGCCGCCGTGGAGCGCCCTCGCCCTCCGCGAATGGCGGGAAGCACCGTTTCTCGTCCTCTTGGCCATCTTGGCCGGCGGCAGTACAAAACGGCGCGGCGGGCGCCCCCTCTCCCCAACCACCATGCTCCTCCTCCTCCTCGCCCTGCCCGCGCTGGCCGCCCGCATCGACCCCACCTCCCCCTGGACCGAGCTGCACGGGGAGTGGCACAACCCCGCCGAGGCGGTCCTCTCCTCCGCCTCGGACGCGGCCGCCGCCCACCTCCCCCTGCACGCGAGCGGGTGGGGCAGCCTCTCGTTCGCGGCGCCCGCGGCCGCCGTGCGCTGGCGCGGCGCCGGCGACCTCTCCAACACGAGCACGTACACCGCCTTCGTGGACGGCGTGCGCACCCCCGCGGAGCGGGACGACAGCTCCGGGCAGCCCGTGTTCACCGTCGTCGCGGAGTACGGGTGGCATAACTGGACGATGGGGGTGGCGGGGCCGCACGGGCAGATCCTGCACGCCGAGGTGGACGGGTGCGCGGAGTGCGAGACGCTCGAGGCGGGCGGGATAGAGTTCGACGGGGCTTGGACAGGTGCGTTCGAGCTCGGCCGCGCTGACCCCAGAATCCACAACCAACCCGGGGGCGAAGGTGACTCTCCGCCCGCCGAAGGGGAGCAGGTACGCCGAGGCGGTGGGGCAGACGAACGGGCCCACGGCGGGATACACGGTCCACATTAGCCCTGACCCGGCGACGGGACCGGCAACGCGCAGCTACGCCGCGCGGGAGTACGCGCTGCCCCCGACGACGCTGTTCATGGCCGACCTGGATCCCGCGCAGGCGTACACCATCACGATCACGAACGACGGCGGCGGCGAGCTCGGGTTCACGGCGCTGCACTACGCCAAGGCGAAGCGAGGGCCGGACCTGGCCGTCCTTCTCCCCGCTGTCATCGTGCCGGCCGTGGCGGTCGTTGTGGGCGTGGGCGCGCTCGTGTGGTGGCGCCGGCGGAGGGCAAGGGAGGAGAGGGACGACCGCTTCCTTTCCAAAATGGAGAGTGCGATGTCATAGCGCACCCATGCTGGTCGCCTGTATGCAGTACTGCTTGTGCCGGATCGAACGCTAAAAACGAGCGCTGCTCGCACTGCTCTCTGACGGAGAATTGAACTCCGGTCTCCCGCGGTCATGGGTGATGACAAGCGAGCATACTAGCCACTATACGATCAGAGATGCTGGTGATGAGGGGCAGCGCCACAGAAGCTGCGGCGCGAGCTTGCGACGGCACGCGCTCGAGCCTTCGCCGCCTGTTGCTCGACGTGGTATCATTCCCCTCTACAAGATTACAGGATGCGCGTGAAACCTGCGCTGTTCGGCTCGTAGCCCATCTGGCCCAGGATGTTGTCGAGCTCGGCGTGGGTGAGGGCCTTCCCGCCGTTTGGGTCTCCAGCAGGGACACTGGCCTTGTCCAGCTCGCCACTCTCTTCGCCAATCGTCTCGTCTGTGTCGGCGTCCGATCCTCCCTCCTCAGCTGCGCCCATCACGATCTGCGGCGCCCCATTTGGTGCGATGACCACACTCAGCGCCTCGCTCGCTTCTCCACCCTCCTCTGCCTCGCCCTCGTCGTCCTCGTTGTCCTCCTCGTCGTCGTCGTCGTCGTCCTCGTCGACTTCCACATCCTCGTCCTCCCATTCATCGTCGTCGTCGTCGTCCTCATCCTCGCGCCAGGACACGTCTTCGCCCATCAACTCAGCGACGCCACCGAGCTGGTCCTGCCAGTCTGTAGGCGTCACAGGCTGGTGGTTTGTCATTAGCCACGTGTGCTGGCAGTCGAGATGGTGGTCCGCTTGCGCCCACGCCCTTGCGTACGGCCGGTGCAGCAACGCTGCCGTCGGGCGGAACATCCAGGCCTTGATGGAGCCCCCTGGAGTCAGACGTCACGCAGAGTGCACTCACAGTTTGGCCGGATCGGGAACGGCCACTCGTCCTCGTCGCGGTGCATCTCGTTCATCGTCTCGTACTCGATGTCATGGTCCGGCATGCCCTTGTCCCAGTCGGCCATGTACAGCCCGCGGGCGTCCATGACAACCGAGGACTCGTCCTGCATGCCCTCCAGCGACGAGACCTCGAACGCGTAGACGGTCGCTGACACCGGCGTGTCAACGTCACCTGTCCATGGCATCGATGGCAGCTGGGTGGTGTCGAGCAGGAAGACGATGGACTGGCATCAGCGGCGCTGGAGGCCGATACTCACGTCCGCGGCGTGGACAGCGAGACGGTTGCCGTGACACGCGACCACGTCGTTCATGTCGCGGAAGCCGATAACGACTGTGTGGCGTGCAATAAACGCCGGCCGCTCCTGGACTTCCTTGATGTCGACAGCCTCCCGCAGCACTCGGCGGTAGTCGCGCACAACGAAGATCGATCCCTGGCGCCCACGAATGACCATGTCGGTGTTGGTGAACGATACGCTGGTATCAGCACGGCCCATTCACTCAAAGAGTACTCTTGCAGATAGGGGTTCATGCCCTCGAACTGGAAGCGCTCTTGCTGGTGCCAGTGCGAGCTGTCGTCTGAGTAGTGGTCGTCCCACTCGCTGGGATACGCGAACCCCGCCTCAATCGCTTCGGAGAACTCGTGGGTATCAGGGTGAGATCCCTCAATCTTCCACTGCAGCGTCCACGCCACCGTGAATCCCGGGGGCGCCGTCTCTGGGGTATGGGGGAAACGATCGTGATCGCTGCCGTACGGGAATCTCGACTCAACACCGAATGCCAGCCCACATTGCGCGAGGTAGTCGTCACATGGGTCCGGGTACGCCACGAGCTTGTCCCCAGCGTGCGTGAAGATGTGGACCTGGTACTGCGTGACGACGAACAGGTGGTCGTCGGTGATGTTGACCGACTGCAGTTAGCACCAGTCGTGGTCCCGACTCACCCAGATCTTCGGCTCCTTGTCCTTCATGTCGCGCTCGCCGAGGGACAGCGAGTCGATCACACCTAGGTTCCCAAGTGGGATGAACGTGCGCTTCCCGCGATCAAGGTCGTCGAGGCATGCTTCCCGCTCGTTCGCGGTGACGAGGACGCCCTGGCCGCGGACGAGCCTGACGTTCATCACGTCGGCCACTCTGACATGCACATCGGCGAACTCGCAGGCGAACTCGAGGGGCCCTCGGTCCCGCCACGGAGCGTTGGCGCGCCCAGCAGCCGTCTTGGTGCGGAACACGGTGACCGTGCCGAGCGGGCAGTACTCGCGCCTGCTGTCGCGCGGCGAGTCTGCCATCAGTTGGCGTCCGATCACGACCCACCTCGACAATACTCAGACACTGCGACGTATCCCGCGCCCACCGCGATGTTGGCGTGCGGCGTGATCCCTGGGATCCGCTGCAGCAGGCGCCCCGTGTACTTGTTGAGGACGAGGAGGCACTCCTCGCGCGACGAAACCATGGTCTCGGTGAGCGCGTAGATGTAGTCCTCGTCAGGGTCCATGTAGATGCTGCGTATCTTGAACGCGGGCGCCTTGACGAGCGTCTCGTACCCGTGCCTCGCAGTCCACGCCTTGTCCAAAGGGAATGCGTCGAGGTCTGCATCAGCGTGGCCACGGATGAGACCCACATGCTCGCCGGTAGTCGTCCGCGCCTGCCTCGCCGCTCAGCTCGCCGTTGTACTCCTCGTCGCGGGCGATGGCGGTGCGCTCGGCCTGCGCGTGCAGGTGTTCGCGTACGTCGATGCCCTCGCGCCGGCAGATGCGGCGCCAGACATCGTGCTCGCGCACAAAGTCGCGCCAGGGGCGGGAGACGCTGTCGACCGCGATCACGTCGGCGGGCGCCAGGTGGTCGAGGACTAGGAGGAAGACGTAGTCGCCGAGGGTATAGATGGGGTCTGTTGTGTGCATGGGTGATGGTGGAGAGGTGAGAGACATGAGAGGAAAGGGGTGAGGTTATAAGCAAGGAGAAGAGCAAGTGGGGATGGGGGAAGGGGTGGACTGCACGGATCGCATGTCGATGGTTGACGGGACTGGCCGGACTGGACGCGTTCATCCCGCTCATCCGTTCATCTGGGGCGCCAGGATGATCCCCCAGGCACCGGGTCACCCACCACCCCTCTCGACGCGACGTGACTGATAACAATTTCCTAATGTCGCACAGTGCAATGGAGGATTAGGAACGAAACCATGCATAACAATATGGGATGGACTGGGATCTGTGAACAGATCAACATGTAGCGTGTGGCGACGTGGCGAGGAAGGTATCCTCTTGACCTTCTCCATTATTACGTACCTTCTCGACTTCTTCACCAGAGCTTCATCTCGTCACACTCTCCATCATGCCGGCGCCCCCACCTTCTCTTTGCCTCGGCGTACAAGAGTAAGCATACCCGTGTCACGAGTATTTCCGCCATTCTGACCACCGTCCCAGCTACCGTAACCAACGCCGACCCCGCCCGAGAACCTCTCGAGCGCCCACGGCCGGCCCCAGTCGCGCCGTCACTGCCGGTCCCAGCTCCTCGGCAGCGTCGTCGAACGCACCGTCAAAGAAGCGGGTGGTCACTTACGAGAGGAGCCCTGGTCAGAAGCGGCGCAAGGAGTGGCCCGGCAACCCCCAGGCCCTTCCCCAGACCAAGGTCTCCCCACCAGCGCCGAGAGCACGGGTCGTGATCGATCTGACCGAAGACACGCCAGAGCCCGAGGAGATCCCCTCACAGCCCAGCTCCGGACTTTCCAACCCTCCCTCCCCTCCCCTCTCGGCGAGCTCCTCGCCTTCTTCCAACTCACCTCCCTCCCCTGACAAGCCTATGCGCCCGCGCTGCTTACTCTCTCCCTCACTGTCACTTTCACCACCACCTTCCCTCCAGCCCTCTCCGGCGTCACTGCCTGACGACAATGGTCTTGCGGACCTCACCCCTCCGCCTGAGCTCAACCTCTACCGGTTGTCTACTGAGCCTGTCCCCGTGGACAACATCCACGAACTGTGCGATGTCATCCCGTTCGAGGGGATGGAGGGGTTACCCGAGTAGGCTGGGTGACCACTGATGAACGTGACTGACGCCAGGGGAACCATCCGCCTGAAGAGCTCACTCAACGCCTACGACACACTCAAGGATGGCAAGTCCTTCACGTTGCACGTGAGTCCGCCCACGGAGCGCTCCTCACACTGCAGGATGTCATGCAACTAACGATGGGCATTCTCGTTGGGGTCAACGTCGTCCTGGATGGCGGCTTCCAGGCCAAGTACGACGGCTTCCTCGAGCGCATCGAGCGGACCGTGGAGGGCGCAACCACCCGAGTGCTGGTTGGCGGCCACTACCGCCACCGCCCGCTCCTGGGGTGCCCAGACGACCACGACGCTCGCGTCTTCATGGAGCGCTGTGCCCGAGCCGCCCTACGCCACCCCTGCTTCCACCCCGAGATGGGCGACATCACGGTTGCGCGCCGCGTTGCTTTACACATCTACCTGGTGTGGTCGCACCGAGTAGAGGAGCGCCGTTGCAAGCGAGACCGGGCTCTTCTGGCCCAGCTCGAGGACCTCGGCCCGTTCGCGCAGAGAGCGGAGGTCAACCTCCTCACCCAGAGCCCGATTAAGCACATGCTCCCCGACCTGGTGGTGCTGGAGGAGTGGCCTCGCCTCGCCGACGTATGGCACCTCTATGTGAGGGAGCCCGCCAAGCCGCACTTTGCGGTGCGCATCCCCAGCTGGGTGGACCGAGAGCTGCTCAAGGTGTCCATGTTTCTCTGGGCGTACAATGAGGAGCGCCAACTCAGCGGCAAACGCGCGCGCCGCTACTGCCTCCCCCAAGCCTACTGGAGCCCCAATGTCCCCACCAACGCCGTCCTCCCGTCATACATGCTGCGCGAGGGCATCGCGCCGCCGCCCAACGTGGTGCAGGCGCCTCGTCCTGTCAAAGCCGAGTACCCAAGAATCTTTGAGCAGGTCAAGACGACGAACGACGACCGCCTCAAGCGCGCCTACACCCGCTACCAGAGGATGTTCGTCGCTGTCCACCCGGACGACAACTTGGCGGTACGTTACCCCTCCACAGCGCAGCTGATCCAGGCCACGGTGAAGCAGGAGCTGCGCGAGCCGGCCCGCCAGCGAGAGACCAAACCCAAGGTGGAGCGCCACCGGAGTGGCGTGGGAGAGGAGATCCAGGAGGCGCCGGTGGCGGGGCCCAGTCTCGAACGTCGCGCCTCGCCGGGTGACAGCGTGCCGAGTGAGAGCGCGCCGAGGGCGGATGCCGACGACGTCGCCGATATCAAGCCCGACGTCAGCAGCTACGCCGCCGCCAAGAGCCCCGCGCTGGCACCGGCACCCCCTCCGAGGTGGTGGAGGCAGTACAAGGAGTAGCCGCGTATGGTGAATCAGCTGTGAGCCAGCGCTTAGCGCCATAATCATTATCATGTAGAGTTAATGTGTTGCCATTGTGGCTTAGCGAGGGACGGGGCTACACAAGAATGTCCCACATGTCAGCATCAGCTGTGAGTGAATGGGAGGCGTCGAGGGCGACCCCTGCGGCTGCCATGTAGGATATGTAGGCCCGGGGCCGTCTGATCTCGCTCTTATAGCTGTGACGCACTGGCGTACGCTGGCGTGGGGAGCATGCCCCGGCAAACATGCAAAACATGAGAGCCGCTCTGCCTCCCATGCAGTGTGCTGGTCGAGTGCGTGTAGACGAGGGGGCGTGCGAATCAAGATTCAATCTAAATCAGGCGTCTCAAGCAGCCTGCACGACACTTGGGCTGCTGGAACCACCTTGGCACGGCCACGCCGGATCGACACAGGTATCAGGCTGCACAGTGTGCAAGCAGCACGGCTAGTCGTCGATCTGGTGATCTTGTGCAGGGTGCCAATCCGGGCATAACCGTTGGCTTGGGCGTGTGGCGTCGATCGCACAAGGACCACTCGGGCCTACCTCGCACCGCGCCCATCAAACGCACCAACACGCACCCGTGCACCGACAAACTTTTGCACTCGCTCGGCGCGCTCGGGCCTTCCTTCTCGCACGCCTGCCTCGCACCACACACGCACCTCGCACCAAACGTGCTGCGAGCAGCGCGACGCGTCGAATCGCCATCCGCTCATCTCGCACCGACCCGCGACGCGTCCAGCTCGTCCATCCGACAGCCTGCCAACCTGCAGGGCCAGTCCCAGAAGCGGACTTGAACCCCGCGCCAACTCGCGCCAAGCGAGCTCGTCAAGCACTCAATCTCTGCAAACCTGCAAACCTGCAGGCATGCACGAGGCGGACCCCACCGGGCATCCACGGTGCCCATCCTAGTCGGAAACTAATGGGTAGTGCGCCATTCGCGTCACGCTCTCTCCCCCGATCAATTCAAACCCAGTTGAACCGTAAACGCCATCCCACGGTCAAAGGCCTTAGGGTTGCGTTTCGAACTGGTCCCGTTCCGACTCTGAGCCAGTCTGCTCAAAGCCCCGAGCCGAGATGCACGCACAATCCAGAGTAGTGGAACCAGGGAGGGGGGATGGGCGGACAGCGGGTGAGGGGGCGGCACGCAGCGGGTCGGCGGATCCAGGCTCTGGGCGGCACGTGTGACGCGGGAGCGAAGGAGTGCCGTGGGCCGGGGCAAGTCTCGGGGCCGGCATGGGCCGAGTGGGATGTGCGGCCTTGGCGTCGGAGCGGTGCCTACAGCTGCTCTGTGCGTCACTGACCAGCCATTCTGGTATCGATGACGTCCGGCGATGGTGCAGACGATGACGGAGGAGAGAGCATGAGTGGCGGTGGCTCCACGGAGAACTGTGGCACGTGAGATGGCAGTGCAGGCTGGAGTGCGTGCTAGTCGGACGCCTCGAGGCATGTCAGGCACCCCTTTGGCTGGCATGGAGACACGGGCTTCGTTCGGGCTTGCTGCAGTGCGAGCTGCGCAACCTGCGGGTGCGGCTGCGGCTGCGGACGGGCACGGCTGCGGCACACCGCGCTTGACCTGCACCGCGCTTGACCTGTGCTGCTCTCCCTTAATAGAGACGTTCAGGGTGTGGCAGAGGATCTGGCTTAGGGCGTTAGGGGTAGAGAGGGGCCGTGCGGCTCGTCGAGGCATGCGGGTTAAACTTGTCCTTTGAAAGCGTATTATGAAGAGGCATTAGACCAGAGGCCAGAGGTTGGCTAGGTTGGAAGGGTTGTCAAGAGTGCCCAGGGACGGATTGGCGAGGTTGTTGGAGTGATCGGAGTGATGTCACTGGCGAAACCTCCATCCAGAGTCTAGTCTTGGCTTTGGTGGCAACAATCAGAATACAGTACACTTTCTGCCAATGCTGCAGCTGCCAAGCCACAACTCTCCTCCCCTCGCGCCCTTCCAGTCCATGCCATCGGCTCAGAGCCCAAAGAGGAGACTCAAGTGTAACTGGGGGCGCTGCGGCGGCCCAAAGGATGAAGGGAGCAAAGGTAGGGAGGGAACGGGATTGTCTCAGCTGTAGGTCGCAGCAACGATGAGAGGAAAATCGAGTGCCATGACGCATTGCCACCAACACCCACCACAACTGTCACTGCCACCACGGTCACCCCCTCACTCCCCCTCACAGCCCCCCCTCCTCACAACCCCCCCTCGCCCTTCATATCTTTCGACTTCTCAACATCTCTCTCTCTTCCTCTCTTCATCCGTCTCACCTTCTCATCTCTTGTCCTTAGACCCGACGAACGCGACAACCGCGACCCTCTCACAGACCACCACCCCACCACAAACACCGACATCATGATCATCGGTGGCTTCACTGGGCTGCTCCTCCTGGCCGCTTGTGTCCTCCTCATCATGGCGAGCGGTATGTCTCGTCTGCCTTCTCTGGTCGTTGCTAATCCCAGTGTCCACGCCCATGATCAACTCGCTCACGCTCATGACCGTCCACGAGCCCATCTTTGCCCAGCTCGGCGCGTTCGGCTACTGCATCCAGAACCGCTGCTCCAACTCCAAGCTCGGCTACGACCTGACCGCCATCACCAACCAGCTCTCGCTCGGCCAGTCGAGCCGCGGCGACGGCGTCTTTGACGGCGTCTCGGACAGCGCCGCCAAGTCGCTCACCGCCGTCACCAAGGGCCTCATCCTCCACCCCATTGCCGCCGCGTTCGCCTTCCTCGCCATGATCACCGCCTGCGCCGCCGACAAGATTGGCTACCTCTTCGCGTCGCTCCTCGCGCTCCTGGCCTTCCTCTCGGCCCTCGCCGCCATGCTCATCGACTTCGTCGCGTTCGCCATGGTCAAGAACCACATTGGTGACGCCGGCGGCCGCGCCAACTACGGCACCGGCACCTGGCTCACCCTCGTCGCCACCATCCTCCTCCTCGTCTCCATGCTCACCGCCCTCGTGTCGTGCTGCTGCGGCCGCTCGAGCAAGCACAAGCGCCGCGAGCGCGAGCTCCGCGAGCAGGAGGCCCTCCACCACCACAACGAGAAGCCCCGCCGCTTCTGGCAGCGCGCTCCCCGCCACCACACCCCGGCCACCGCCGGCGCCTACGACGCCCCCGCGGCCTACGACCCTCACGCCCCTAACGGTGGGTATAACTACAATGGTAGCAAGGCCTAAGCTGACCCGGCTAGCCGTCGGTGTGCCCCCACGCCGTCACTTCTGGAGCCGCTCGCCCAAGGCCGCGCCCATGGCCATGCA
This sequence comes from Cutaneotrichosporon sp. PK4640, assembly GCA_023630115.1. Classification (NCBI taxonomy): domain Eukaryota; kingdom Fungi; phylum Basidiomycota; class Tremellomycetes; order Trichosporonales; family Trichosporonaceae; genus Cutaneotrichosporon; species Cutaneotrichosporon sp. PK4640. The sequence goes on along the minus strand of JAMALN010000573.1, from coordinate 2,164 downwards.
CAACGAGCGTGTCGTGTAAACCGCGATCCTACCTCAATACCTCTCACGCCCCCCACTTTTTACGATAGTCGTCGACAACCTTTACCCACCCCTAGGTGTTAATATACGGAGAACAGTTAGGAGGAGAACCTGTAGTGTTTCGTCCGTACATGTATGACGTTCACGAGCAGCTAGAGCTAGCAAATGGACACTGTTGCTGCTTGGTGGCATGGGAGAGGCAGTTGTCGAACTGACCCACCGGCGTCACCTGGCACCTGGGGCGCACACGCGCACAGGCGCGACGATCTCGACATCTGACAGCGCCAGGGGTGGCGGTGAGCAACCGCACCGCCCAGCGCCCAACGCCCCTTGATCGCCATCCATGTCCACGCCCCGGACACCCAAACACACTTCGCACACCTATGCGACCATGCGAACCTTCCATGTCAGGTTCTGGCCCCCGTCGTGAGGCTGTTGTGCCTGCGCGGGACACCCCACTAGCGCAACATTAGCGCCCACGCATGCAGGCACACGGCGGAATGATCGCTGGGATACTGCATGCCGCGCTTGTGCTGCAGTGAGCTCGATTGCCCTTTATCACAGAGTGGGGCAGACTTTTTGGCGGTCGATCGCTGCACCGCGTGCACCGCCTCACTGCCACGCGGGTGATAGTCGCAGTGATCGTCGCGACGATCGCGACCCAGAACAAAGGTACAAGGCGGTGTCTCGCTGATAATGAGTGGCTGCTTGGCAGGCTGCTGTGAGACTGTTGAGTGAGGCCGAGCGAGCGAGGTTGCGCTGCCTGTTCTCTGAGCGTGGCGCGTACACAACCCGTACCCGAAGGCGGTCCGCCGCGAGGCTCTTGGCCGCCCCAACGCCCTCGCACGTGTATCGGATTGCTGGCTGGGCATGCTGGGCAGGACATCTGCGAAGGGCGCCTGATCTGCAGGGGCGCTGGCGTTGAGTGTGCAGTCCGAGTCGGACACTCGGGGCGCTGGACATCGCTGCCCGACGATGCTCCGCCTGCTTGATGTATCAGCGCCTGACGCATCACCACTCCACAGCATACGCACTGCCACTCTTGCTTCCCATCCCCACGCCACAGCATCACTTGACCCCGCCGTCACGCCACGCCGCCACGCTCAGTGGAATGCACACTATGCGAGACCCGGCAACTGTCCGAGGTTCGGAGGTTGGCGGGGTGGGCATTCGGCTTTGGCCAGATCCCCAAGCCGCAGGTCTGCGTATCAGCTGACCAACAGCCCCGGCCCTGCACCGCGCGCGCCAGCTTCGGTCAAAGGCATCCAGCGTGCAGGCATATCCGGCCCCCCGCCCGCTTGTATTGAAGGACTGCACACTGACATGACAACAATCTACCGAGCTACCCAACTGTCCCTTTTTACTGCTCGTTGATGAACGCGGCGGCGGCACCCATGCCCGAGCCGATGCACATGGAGGTGACGAGGACCTTGCCGCCGGTGCGCTTGATGGCGTTGAGGCCGGTCGCGACCTGGCGGGCGCCGGTGCAGCCGAAGGGGTGGCCGAGGGCGATGGCGCCGCCGTTGACGTTGACCTTGTCGCCGTCGAGGCCGAGCTTGTCGATGCAGTAGACCATCATGGACGAGAAGGCCTCGTTGATCTCGAAGAGGTCGACGTCCTCCTTGCCGAGGCCGGTGCGCTCAAAGAGCTTGGGGATGGCGTACGCGGGCCCGATGCCCATGATGCGGGGCGCGAGGCCGGCGACGACGGTCGCCACGTGCTTGGCGAGGATGGGGAGGCCGAGCTCCTGCGCCTTGCGGCGGGTCATCATGAGGACGAACGCGCCGCCGTCGGTGATCTGCGACGCGTTGCCGCCCGTCGAGTGGCCCGGCGCCCACTGCGGGAACGCCGCGCGCACCTTGGCGAGCGACTCGGCCGTCGTGCCGGGGCGGATGCCGTCGTCGCGCGTCACCTCGACGTACTTCTTGGACCCGTCCTTCTGCTTCTGGGGAACAACGACGGGGGCGATCTCGTCGGCGAAGACGCCCGACGCGTCGGCCTTCTCGGCGCGGTTGTGCGACTTGAGCGCCCACTCGTCCATGCGCTGGCGGGAGATGCCAAAGTCGCCGGCGACGTTCTCGGCGGTCCAGCCCATGGGCTGGAGCGCGTCCTTGGTCTCCTGGGTGCGGAGGACCTCGTCCGAGAA
>JAMALN010000572.1:0-30343 GCA_023630115.1 Cutaneotrichosporon sp. PK4640 | reverse complement strand
GCCGGGGGAGAGGACGCGCCGCGAGGTCGAGAGGGTGCGGAATGCTGGCCGGAGGAATACCGGGGGTGCGCGGGCGTGGGCGAGCGGGGCGAGGGATGCGCGCGCGGCGGGGATCGCGCGCAGCCGGGCGCGCTGCACGCCGGCAAGCAGCTGGCGGGGGGGCATGGTGAGTGGTGAGTGGGGAGTGAGCGAGGATGAGGTGACTGTAAAGTGTGATGGAGCCAAGAGAGCGAGGAAGGCGGGGTAACTGCCCCCCCGGAACGTGGGTCGGAACAGCGGAATAGCCGGGCCGATGATTCGCCACATCCACACAACACGTCGGCCCTAACGCCCGCCACTCACCCCAATAACGTAATAACACGTGGTGGAAATGAGATCAACAAGGGACGAGACTGACTTCTATCCACAAGCAACAACAACAACAATCCAACCCCTCCCCTTCTCCATCTTCTCATCTAATCCTCCACAAATGTCACGACGCGTCCCCTCCACCGGCATGTCGCGCTCTGGGACCCGTGCGCCGTCCCTCGCACCGCCGTCCCGACTCTCCCGAGCGCCAAGCAATGCAGGAGGGCGACGAGCAACATCCACACTGAGCGGCGTGCGGGTGCCGTCCGACATCCCCGAATCCAACATCAACGTCGTGGTGCGATGTCGCGGGCGCACACCACAAGAGATTGAGGAGAACTCGCCCCCAATCACCCAGACGGGCGGCCCAGTGTCCGACGCCATCACTGTCACGACAACACCTGCTGCAGCTGTGTCCTCCCTCGTCGTGCCGACCGACGCCAACACCAAGACGTACAAGTTCGACAAGGTGTTTGGCCCCGAGGCCGACCAGACGACAGTGTTTAGCGAGGTGGTCGAGAACATGCTCGACGAGGTGCTGTCGGGGTACAACTGCACCATCTTTGCGTACGGCCAGACGGGGACAGGCAAGACGTGAGCAGGTGTTTGGCTCCGCTGACGGCAGGTACACGATGCAGGGCGACATGACGCCGACGCCGCTCATGGCGCCGTCCATCGAGGCGGGCATCATCCCGCGCGTGCTCCACCGGCTGTTTGCGCTGCTCGAGGCGCAGGAGAACAACGAGTACGCCGTCAAGTGCTCGTACCTCGAGATCTACAACGAGGAGCTGCGTGACCTCCTCTCCTACGACTATGGCAAGCACGGCGCGGGCGCCAACATAAAGATCTTCGACGACACGTCCAAGAAGGGCGTGAACATCCAGGGCGTCGAGGAAGCGGGTGTGCGCGACCTGAACGACGGCCTCGCGATCCTCCGCAAGGGCAGTCAGCGGCGACAGGTCGCCGAGACCAAGCTCAACACCGAGAGTTCACGCTCGCACTCCATCTTCACCCTCACTGTGCACGTCAAGGAGACGTCGGGCGACAAGGCCGGCGAGGACATGCTGAGGATAGGCAAGTTCAACCTCGTCGACTTGGCGGGTTCGGAGGCCGTGGGGCGGTCAATGGCGCAGGGCGCGCAGCGCCGCGAGGCGGGCATGATCAACCAGTCGCTCCTCTCCCTCGGGCGCGTCATCAACGCCCTCGTCGACAAGTCGGCGCAGCACATCCCATACCGCGAGTCCAAGCTCACCCGGCTGCTACAAGACTCGCTCGGCGGGCGCACTAAGACGTGCATCATCGCGACCGTCTCCCCGACCAAAAGCAATATGGAAGAGACGTTATCGACGCTCGACTACGCCTCCCGCGCCAAGAGCATCCGCAACAAGCCCGAGGTGAATGCGCATCTCACCAAGGCGGGCTTACTGCGCGAGTACCTCGGCGACATTGAACGCCTCAAGGCCGAGCTGCACGCCACGCGCGAGAAGAACGGCGTGTACGTCCCCGACGACCAGTGGAAGGAGATGAGCGAGGAGCGCGCCCAGCGCAAGCTCGACTACGACGAGGCCAAGACGCGCGTGACGACGGTCGAGGTGGAACTGCGCACGCGCCGCGCCGAGTTTGAGCAGCTCACGACGCGCTTCGTGACGACGACTGGCGAGCTCACCGAGGCACGCGAGGCGGAGCGCCAGCTCGGCGCGGATCTCGAGGCGGCAAAGGCGGACCTCGAGGCGATGCGGGTAGCCGTGGGCGACGAAAAGGCGATCGCGGACGCGTACGCCGCCGGCGAGGAGCGCCTCGACGCCGTGGCGGGCGAGCTGCGCGCCGTGGCCACCACGAGCGTGCGCGACGTCGGCGGGCTCTTCGACAAGCTCGGGCGCGTGACGGGCGTGCTGGATGCCAACTCGGCGTCGTCGCACCGCTTCGGCACGACCATGACCACATTGTCGCAGGACCTGCAGGCGCGCATGGCGCAGATACACAGCGTGCAGGGCGAGTTCGGGGGCAGCCTGCGGTCCCACCTCGAGGCGTACGCCGCGCGGGGGAAGAGCGAGTCGGAATCACACATGGCCGCGCTGGACGAGACCCTCGGCGCACTAGACACGTTGGCGAGCGGCCTCGCGGGCTCGATCGACGACGACAAGGGCGCGTACGCCGACGCTGGGGCGGCGATTCTGGCCGTGCGCGACGAAGTGCAGCGCGCCGTGGAGGGGTGGGCGGAAGCCATGGACTCGCGCTCGACCCGCATGGTCGACGAGCTCGTGGCGCACCAGCGCGCCCACCTCTCCACCGTCGAGAGCGTGCTGGACACGACGAGCGAGCTCGTGGGCACAGTCATCGCCGCTGCGCGGGAGTACGTCACGGCACAAGAGGCGCGCGCGGAGCGTGCAGCCGCGCTAGCGTCGCAGGCGGCGGCGGACGAGATAGCCCGCCTGCGCGCCCAGAACGCCGCCCTCACCCAGCTCTTGACCGATGAGCGGGCACAGAGCGCGCGGGCACGCACCGACCTCCTCTCCGGCATCACGGGGTTGGTCAAGGGCTTCACGGACAACCAAGAAGAGCGGCTCGGCAGCGCGCTTGCCCGCGTGCGCAGCGCCAACGACACGAGCGTGGGCAAGATGGAGGCGTTTGCCAGCGACCACGGTGCCACCATGGACGATATGGCGGCGGAGGCGCGCAGTTTCCGTGCCGACCTCGACGACAGGGTGGAGGAGGCGGAGGCGCAGCGTGGCGCCGGCCCCGCCGCGATGGAGGAGGTGACGAGCGGCCTGCGCACGCGGCTGGAGGCGTACGGCGCCGAGACGTCGCGCCAGGGCTCCGAGCGACTCGGCGCGCTCACCGCGCTGTGCTCGCGCCTCGGGGAGGGGGTTACGGACCGTGAGTTGAGCTCCGTCCCTACAACTGACATCAGTGAGCGACAAGGCCGCCACCAGCGCCGAGACGCACCTCTCCACCCTCACGGACGTGGCCGCCACCGCGCGCGGGCTGCACGCATCCGCAGAGGCGTACACGCGCGCCACGGCGGCGGACGCGGCCACCCTCACCTCCACCCTGCTCGCCTCACACGCCAAAGCAACCGCCGACAGCGGCAGGGCGCACGCGAGGGCCAAGCGCAAGCTCGAGGCCATGGCGTCCGCCACGGCCGGGTTCGTGGGCGCGCTCGCGGCGGACGAGCCGACGGGCGACACGCCGCGCAAGCGCGCATACCACCTCCCGAGCTGGGAGCGGACGGCGCCCCGCCCCGTCCTGCTCGAGCGGATACGGCGCGGGTCGCCGCTCGTGCCCCCGCCCCGCGTGGAGACGCCCGACGTCGACGTCTCGTCGGCGGAAGTGGCGAGCCCCGAGGAGCCGAGAATACCCTCGCGGACGAGCAGCACCGCGTCGCTCCCGGGCCTCCCGGAACGCTCCGCCTCCTTCTCTGAGCGCCCCGCGCCCGAGCGCTCGGCGTCCTACCCCGAGCGCCCGCCCGTCGAGCGAGCAGGGTCGTCCTCCGAGCGCCCGCCCCCCGAACGCTCCGCGTCGTACTCGATGCGCCCAGAGCGCTCGTCCGACCTCCCCCTCAACGTGTCGACACGGCGGCGGACCAAGCTCGGGTCTGCCGAGTTCGAGCACGCCCCCATGGGCGTGCTGAAGGAGGGGGGGAATATCCCGCGCCGCCGGCGCTAGTGTACTAGTAGATGCATGCTTGTATCCTTGTCTGCATGCTCCAGCCGTCGCTGGTAAACTGCGAGGTAGGGCCCCGCCTCCACCCCACCAAACCTTCCGCCACCCCTACCTCGCACCACCACCGACGTCGCCGTCGCCGCCGCCGGCAAGAAAAGAGCAGCTCTGCAGCCTCGTGTGGGGCTCGAACCCACGACCGAATGATCAACCGGAATCCAAAGATCCGCATAAGAGTCATTTAATCTACCGACTGATATAACGAGGCGGTGGTCGATGCTGGGGCGTCACCGACTGATATAACGAGGCGGTGGTCGATGCTGGGGCGTTTTCGCGTCGCCTTTGAGGGCTGCAGGTTTAAGCAGTGTGGGGGGCGGACTTGCGAGGCGGCGAGCTCATGCGCTGGGAGGTGGTTGGGTGGTTGGGTGGTAGCAGGTGGGTTAACTACTCTCAGCCTGTGTCCGTAGTCTGTCCGACGATCTGTCCGAAGATGTGTATGCCCCGGCTCGGACGTCCCCGCCCGGGCAGTCAGTTGAGCTGACAACGCGACTGGCTGGCTTGAACCAGTGGCTGCTCGTCTGCTATCATCGACAATGCATTCGACGGCCCCCGCATGTGCGTGTATGGGATGGCCGCGACATAACTATAGGTCTACAAAAGCCCGGAACCTCAACCGATCTCTACCACTGGCCCTGCCCCTGCCACTGGCCCTGCGGCGGCAGCGCCGGCGAGCCATGCTGCGGGCCGCCGTACACCGGCTGGGCCCACTCGACGGGCTGCTCGCCCCAGTCCTCGTCGTCGCCTCCCTCGCCGCGCGGGCGAGGCTTAAACGCGCCCGCGTTGATCTTGCCGGGCACGTACCCGCCGGCCTGTGGCGGCCTGGGCGCATAGTTGTAGCTGTTGTACTGCGGGACGTAGCCAGAGCCGCCCGACGGCGCCTGGGAGAGCGCGTTCATCGTCGGGCTGAAGGTCTGCGGCGGCTTCTGGCCGCAGTTGGGCTGCGCCGGTGGGTAGGGGTTGGTAGGCTTGGGAGGGTAGGGGTTGGTCGACTGGGGAGGGTAGGGGTTGGTCGGCTGGGGTTGCTGAGCCGGCTGGGGCTGAGGGAACGGCGAGGTTGGGGGTCTGGGGGACGTCCCGAACTGGGTGGGCTGCTGGTATGGCGAGGTCTGCGGCGGTCGCTGATATGGCGCATTCGAGGCGTACGGGTTCTGCGACTGCGGCTGGAAGCCCGATGCCTGCTGGTACGAGGGCGGAGGGGACTGCGTAGCGGGTGCCATGGGCTGGGGCTTGGGCGGTGCCGGCGGCGCGGGCGGGGGGAATGGGGTTATCAGCGGCTCGGGGCCCATGTAGTCTGCCGAGTAGCTGTTCGGCCGACCGTAGTTGAGCGACGGTGGCTTGAACGTGCCGTACGTCGGGGCGTGGGTGGCGCTGCCCGGTGCGGGGCCTAAAAGCGTGTGATGGCTCGGCTTGAGGGCTTGGGGGCGCGGCGGAGGGGGGCGGTAGTGGAAGTCGCCGACAAAGAAGTCCTTGAGCTTGAAGCTCCACCCCGAGTTCTTGACGGGCTTGCCGAACCCGTGCGTGAAGAGGCCACGGTCAGTCGGCCCGTCCGGCACCATAGCGGGGACGCCCGGTGCAGAGAAGGCGTCGGGGTACTCGTGCGCGACGGGGCCCGAGTTGTAGAAGTCGGCGGCCGCGCCACCGGCCGTGGGCGCGCTGAGGGAGCGGTTGAGCGGCCCACCGTCCGGCACACCGAGGTGCGTTGGCGGAGAGCCGGGCGGCGGGGTACCCCCGAACCCGCCCGCGCCGAGGTGTGCCCCGAGCCACTGGTAGAAGGCCGTCTCGGCGTCCTGGCCCTGCGGGTGCTCCCAGACGCGCTGGTCGGTCGGCGGGTGGATAAAGTAGACCTCGTCGGCCTCGGGCGAGTACTGCCACATCCTGGAGTCAGCGGGGCGCGACGAATGACGCACCATTCTGGCGGCAAACAGGGCGAGCTGTACGCGCCGGCTGGTGGCGTGGGCGTGGGCGAGGCCATGGCGGTGGCGTCGCGTGCGGATGGGTGTGTAAGGCGAGGGGCGTGTAGGATGTATGGGGTGGCTGCGGGCGGCGGCGAGAGTGACAGAGTGTAGAGTGCCAGATAGATGGACAGAGAATGGAGAATGGAGAATGAAGAAGGAGATGGTTTAAGTCGCGCGAGTGCGTTGACGCAAGGCAGTGCGCGTCAGTCATCGCCTCCACCCAAATTCAGGCACCACCCTGGACACCGACGACCGGTTCGTCCAACGGCCAAACCCACTCAACCACCCTCAAACATCAACGAAAGGCACAGCCTCCGCCACTCCCACCTCTTGATCTCTAGCCAGTAGAACGCTTCTGTCCACCACTTGGTAGATGGCTGTGTACATGTCTGCACAAGTGGCGAGTGATCGACGAGCAAGCAGAGAGTGAACCAAGGATTGCGCCCAGCAGGCGCAGCACGACGTCACGGATCGGCGCACGTGGCCTCCGAACGCGAACGAGGTCCGATAATGGAGGATCGGCAGATCGGCATGAGCAGTTATACTGGATCGACATGCACATCCACTCATTGACGGAAATGGCGGCGACGGCGGCGGCGACACACGTACACACACGCACCGATGCCGGAATGCAGCGCCAAAGCAGAACATGCTTGTCGCTAGCGCCTTCTGTGAAGCTTCCCAGAACCATGGGTCGCGATCCAGGCTCGGGGCGAGCGGGCTCAGGAGCGCACCAGATCCCGGTGCAGGCGAGTTGGCGGATGTGTCGCCCGCTACCAATGAGGCTTCGGCGCCAGGGCAGGGTGCGGAAGGCGGAAGTCGCTGGGATCTCGCTGGCCGGAACCGATCCTCGCTGGGTTGGGTGGGCTATATGTGGGCTGTCTGCAACCAGTGGACGGGCGCCGGAATCGTCGGAAGCATCCTCTGCCGCCACGGTGCAGGTACGACATGGGACACTCATCTCATGAAGGCTTGGTCTCGCCAAGGCCATGGCTCCCGCGCGGAACGGCACCCCGCGCCATGTGATCGCCATGGCCACAACACCGACGTCGGTCATGACTGCCAAGCCCACCGGTGCAGGTAGTGTCAAGCTCAGACGCGGGCTTGGAATCGCAGCAAGGCATGCGTAACCTAAACCCTCGTCGCGTGTGGCTGGCCTTGGGTTGCAGGACGAAACAGCAGCAGCAGAGGGGGAGGGATGACGCGGAAGGGCTGCCGGGTGTGGGAGGGACATGGCGAATCACGGCATAGGCACGCCCCGCAGCCACACTCTGCTGCGCATTCATGGCACCCTGCTCGACCACCCAAAGCTCATCTCTCGTTCTCACCCGCGGGAGCGTTGGCGGTCCGCTCCTCACTGCGCAACTGCACCCACTGCACGAGCTGGCGCAGGATCCAGCGTCGTAGCCCTGCCGTTAGCGAGTGCTGATACCGCGCAGTATCCAGGTATGAGGGATCGGCGGCCGCGTATCTTGCGTCAGCTCTGAATGCTCTACAGGATCACAGGAGATGATGGGAGATCGGGAGATGGGCGCCGACTGCGGGCTCCGACACACATTACCCTTCCACCCTCCCACTGCCTCAGTGCTTCGCAACACGGTGCCAATGCAAGCTGCTGACATGGGCTCTCGTCTGCGTCTACCTTTCTTCTACTCACTCTCACCTCCAACTATTCTCGTTCTGTGCAGGTGCGCTCCTGTCCACACTTCAGCGTCCGCCGACTCGCCCCTCGCCGTCGGCACCGAAAGCGCAGCAGCGCATCTCTCCCTCCCCCGACCTCGCGGCCTCGGCACACTCGTTCCCACAGGCCCAGCCCATCATGCTGGGCCTCCCCCTCCTCCTCCTCACGCCCGCCCTCGCGGCTCCAACTTACCGAACGCCCCGCGCGGTCGGGGCCATCACCCTCCCCCTCCGCGCCGTCTCCCCTCCTCCAGAACCAATCAGTGAATCGTCCGGGTTACGGAGGCGCACCATCCAGCGCCGGCCCGAGCCACCACAGCCCGGTGCCGGGGCCTTCCCTCTCAACAGCTTTGCAACGCAGTACTACATCACCATGGACGTCGGGTGAGTGTGGCTTCTACCGTGGCTGTAGACACGTTGCGTGGCTGGGACAGGAGTGTGGCGGGTTGCCAGGGAAGCATCGTGGCCGTCATGCGCCACGCCGATCCCGAGGCCCGCTTCAAAGGGGTTGTGGCAGCGTTCCGCCGATCCGCCGGCATCGTTCAGCGCCGGGCGATGCTGTCAGCCAACGGGCGCTTGGCAACCGTTGGAACTGCGGAGCACCGACCCAAGCTGTTGCTGCGCCTTGCCCCTCGCCGATCGTCACATGGCCACCACGGCCCCACCCTTTCACTGCTGACCTGCAGCACACCCCCGCAGCCCCTCGAGCTCATGTTCGACACCGGCTCGCCGGCGCTCTGGGTCATGGACGAGTGCATCGTGACGGAGCAGTGCTCGATGAGCGAGCTGTTCGACTCGGCGGCGTCCAAGAGCCTCACGCGCTCTCGCGAGCACTGGGGCATGATCTACGGCGCGGGCGAGGTCGGTGGCGTCGTGGCCACGGACGTGATCGGCATCGGGGACATGGCGGCCAAGACCGTCATGGGTGGGTCCTCTTTCTCCCAGCGCTAACAGCAGGCCTTGTGAGCAGCACGCCGAACTGGGGAAACACGGCCTCGGGCCTTGTCGGCTTCGGCCCCGCGAGTGCGTACGCCATCGCGCCGTGGTGGGCCGGCGTGAACGACACCTGGCCGGAGCAGCGCTTCGGCCTGTTCGTGGGCCAGACGGCCGACTGGCTGTCCCCGGTCTCCCTCAACACGACGGTGCAGCGCGCGGGCAGCGTCACCCTCGGCGGCGTGGACCCGACCCTCTTCGAGGGCGAGCTGGCCGGCACGCCGTCCAACCTCACCAAGTGGTGGACGGTGGGCCTCGAGGGCGTCAAGCTCGACGGGGCGGCGATCGACATCGCGGCCGACCTCGAGACCGCGCGCTTCGGCGAGGTGGGCGGGCTCCCGAGCGCCATGCTCGACACGGGGCTGAGCGTGCTCGTGGGCCCCAACCCTGCCGTGGAGCGCGTGTACGCCGCCGTCCCGGGCGCCTTCCGGGCGCCGGAGAGCGAGACGTACTTCCTCCCCCGCCGGGCGTACAGCCTCGAGTTCTGCTTCGCGGGCGGCTGCTGGCCCGCGACGTTCCTCGACCTCGCGGACTGCAGAGCGCGGGAGGACATGCTCCGGTGGTTCCCGGACCAGCTCGCCGCGGCGGACAGGGCGGGCGTGGACAAGGCCGAGTGGTGCGCCGGCACGCTCGTGCCCGGCGGGGGCGACTCGGGCGCCGAGTTCCCCCAGTGGAGCCTCGGCGACGCGTTCCTCCAGCACAACTATGTCGCGCACCAGCTCCACCCGCCCGAGGTGCAGATTGCGCGGCTGAGCGCCAAGGCGATGGGCTTGGTCAAGGAGGCGAATATCGGGCTGAACAGACAGCTTGGAGGATAGGAGCATAGAATATAGACGGCCGCGCGCGCTTAACGAACCCATTATCATGTACAGTACCATCTATGTTACGACATTGCAGCGAGCGCGAACTAGAGAAGTGGCGAGAGCGGGTCTAGGCTTCGATATCTCGACAAGTCACCGCAGAGGCAATCGAGGGTGTGCCGTCCCTCTGCACCTCCCTGACCGCAGCTTCCATCTCTTGCACACCTGTGCGTGGCGTTCACATTGCACCGCACAGCAGCAGGTGATCACCAGACTGCGCAGGAGGGGCGTGCGAGTGCGCACAAGCCGGCCAGTCTATTAGAGCGAGTGCTACCAGCAAGGGGTGCCAGCAAGTGCCACCCGCAGCTGTGGGAGCGAGAGCTATTCTGGGCCAGCTGCGCTCGGACAGCACCAGCCTCGCAGTCGAGGGTTCGATTCCGTCGCTATCCTCGCTACAACCCGATGGTCGGAGTGCGGAGGCGAGGAGCATTCCAGCAACGGTTCCCGGCATCAGCGGAGGCCCGACCTCCCAACGCAACGGAGCCACCACGCTACCAGACATCTGTGCCTGCGTCCACCCCGCTGGTCCAGGTCGCCAAGCCCACAAGCCTACGAGCCCACCCAAACTGGGCGCCTACCCAGCCCGGGCCTTGACCCGGGTCTTGGCTGAATGGCAAACTCAGGAGGCGAATTATGGTTCCGGGGCGAGGGAGGCTGGTGGTGGCTTGGCGGGACGCTAAAGATTTGAGGCCTTGCAAACCACTTCTTAACTCGGCTGCGGCCGACGAGGGCGAGCTATGTATAGCTGTCTTATCAGCACAGCTGTGCGCGCGTCTCCGCAGCAGACTGTGCATAGAAGATGGAGATGCGAGTGTCGAGTAGTCAGTGGGAAGAGGAGTGGTGGGAGGGGAAAATCTGGGGCCACTGTCGATCTGGGGTTTGTTCCAGCCCTTGTTACCTGAATATTCTGCGACCCTGAGTGATGACATGCGCAGCTAAACGCCTCTTATCACCTCTGCTCTGCTCTCATCAGCCACCCCCAGCAGCCACTGCAGCCACCATTCACTCCCCAGGATCCGGACACAATGCATACCATAACAGCGCAGAGCCGAGACCTCGGATTCCAGAGGGACCAGGGGCCGTTGCGTGGCGTGGGAGTGTGATGCGCAGTGATTTCACCGTCGCTAAGCGAGAGCGCTCCGATCAGAGTTGCTAGGCATTAAGATGTGGGCCTGGCAACGTTGAGTCCCACCTCTTCTCCATCGTACTTGTTCGAAATGGCAGCTCTTGCTGTCCTGGCGCTGGCCGCCCTCGCCCCGGTGGCATTCCCTTCCCCCATCCCTTCGTTCGACGACGCCGTCACTTTCCCCGTTCACTCGGATGCCGAGGGGCACGATCTGCTCTGGGCCCAGCAGGAGGCTTCCCGTGCCCGCCGCCGCTACGACCGATCCGAGCGGCCCCTCCGCCGCCGTCGTCCAGGCCGCGCTCACGAGCCTCGTCAACATGTTCGCGCGCCCAAGGGCATAGCTTCGTGAGTAGAGTTGCGGGTGGGGATTAGCTCGCTATGCCCCTGTCAACTGTTGTAACCTCAACCACCCTTGCATTCAAACGCCTGGGCGCCCACTCCTCCACATCGGCACACACTAACGCCAGCCTCCAGTCCTGGGGCGACTCGTACTCTCTCCGTGCCGAGATCGGTACCCCGCCTCAGGCCCTCGATCTCTACGTCGACACCGGCAGCACCGACCTCTGGGTCATCGGCAGCTGCGACGACGACGCCGAGTGCGGGACCACGCCGACTTTCAACTCGTCCGCCTCCTCGACCTACACCCCCACCGACCAGCTGTTCGCGATGAACTACATCGACGGCGGTAGAAGCACTGGCGTGTGGGGTGGCGATGTGGTCCGTATCGGCGGCCAGGCCGTGCACACCTACTTTGGCATCAGTAGACACACGACCAACTGGGGCACGGCGCAGAGCGGGCTGCTCGGCCTCGCCGCGCGCGCGGGGAGCAGCAAGCGTGTCGAGCCGTGGTGGGAGACGGCCGCGCGCGAGTGGGACGACCCCCAGTTCGGGCTCAACCTCGGCCGTCCCGGCGCCGACGGCAGCATCACCTTCGGCGGCGTCGACCAGGACGCCTACGCCGGCGGCCTCACGTACTACGCCCACACCGCCATCGAGGGGTGGGAGGCGGGCTGGAACATTGCGACGGGCGGGGTTGCGATCAACGGCCGCCGCCTCTCGTCGGCGGTGCGCATGGGCGTCCTCGACTGCGGGAGCACGGGCATCGTCGGGCCCAAGGCCGACGTCGACGCGTTCTACGCCGCCCTCGGCACCGAGATCATCGACCTCAAGGACGGCTCGTACGCCTTCGAGTGCACCAACCCGCTCGACGTCAACGTGTCCTTCGCCTTCAGCGACTACGGGGGTACGCGCATGGTCGACCTCCCCGAGCAGCACTTCTACCTGCGGGGCGCGGACCTCGCGATCGTCCGCGGGAGCGGCGAGGAGTTCGCCACGACGGGCGGGTACGAGGCGATGCGCGGGCGCGCGGGGACGTGGTGCTTCGGCGCGCTCGGGAGCTGGGAGTCGACGAACGAGGCCGCCGACGCGTGGATCCTCGGCGACAGCTTCCTCAAGAACGTGTACAGCGCGTACCGTGTTGAGCCGCGCGGGGTCGGCCTCGCCCCGCTCAAGGACAGCGCGGGAGGCGCGGGGTGGGAGGGGGTGCCGTCCGCGGGTGTCGGCTTGTCCTCGAGAAGATAGACATTGCATCGTAGATTCTTGTAAGCATGTACATGTGTAAGTGTGGCGACCGGAGATTCCAGCGGGATCGTCGTGATGTGACGTGAGGCAGTGTCATTGTCGTCCGTTTCCGAAAGATACGGAGCAAGGATGATGCGTGATCCCGGGAAAGGCGGAGCAAGCCCCCTACAAGACATGCCCCACACGACATGTACGGCATCCTCACAATGCTGAAACACGGGCCTAGCCTGGCAGCGGTGCACCTGGGAGCACGTCAAGCAGCACGCACCACAACAGCGGTGCCCGTTCTTCACGGAGCACGATACCAACACGCCGATGGTCTCACCCGGCCTCCAGCGTGCAGCACATGAGACCATGAGACCTGTTCACCCTACAGCTGTGTCGCCGAGTGTCACCAGGCCGACGCCAAGCCCGCGATTACCGGCGCACCAATGCAGACCATCATCCGCGCAGTCCGTGGCGGGCTACAAAAGGTGTCCCGGCGCACAAACTTGCGGCTCTCCATCTTCCCACCATGTTCGCCGCAACTCTGCTAGCACTCGCAACACTGGTCACAGCGGCCCCGGCCCCCCGCTCCGCGGGCATCTCGCTCCCGATGCGGGCGCCGGTCTTGTCCAGCGATCTCGTCCGGGGCGAGCACAAGCGCCTCGCTAAGCGCCAGAAGAAGAGCGGCGCAGAGTACGTGCCCCTCCGCCAGGGCTGACGCAGACTCATGAGCTGGGGGGCCGGGTACACCGTCGAGGTGGGGGTGGGGACGCCGCCGCAGAAGTTCGACATGCTCGTCGACACGGGCAGCGACTACTTCTGGGTGATTGGGACGTGCGACGACGCGACCGAGTGCGGCAACTCGAGCGTGTTCCGCTCCGCGGCGTCGAGCACGTTCCAGCCGACCGGCATGCCGTTCAACATCAGCTACCTCGACGGCGGGCTCCAGCGGGGCTACTGGGGCTTCGACCAGGTATCGGTGGGCGGGCAGACGCTCAACTCGAGCGTCGCGGTCTCGAACGAGACGGTCGGGTGGGGCTGGTCGCTCGACGGCATCATGGGGTTCATGAATGCCGGGCACACCAACGACACCAAGCCGTGGTGGATGAACGCGCTGGGCGAGTGGGCCGAGCCCGTGTTCGGGATGTACATGGCCCCGCGGGTGCCGGTCACGGAGACGACGCCGGACAAGCACGGCAACGTGCAGGCCCTCCCGGGGCACGGCGAGCTGACGCTGGGGTGAGTCCCCGAGAGGCGGCGCTGACGGCAGCGGCGTGAACCGCGCGCTCTTCACCGGCGACATCAAGTACTACCCCGTCGTCGAGCCGCCCGACACGGACCCGGGGCACTGGTACCTCTCGGGCGCGGCGGTGGTGGACGGCAAGGCGGTGGGCCCGGCGATTCCGGCCGTCATCGACAGCGGGTCGACGCTCGTGCACGGCCCCGCGCGCCATGTGCAGGCGTTCTACGAGGCGCTGCCGACGCGCACCGTCGACACCGGGATCGGGTTCTGGGCGTTCAAGAGCGCGCCGCTGCGCGCCGGGTTCTCCTTCGGCGACGGGGAGGTGTACGAGCTCAACTACGAGGCCCTGTGCTGGGAGGCCGGGAGCCGGGCGTACATCGAGGAGGAGTGGGAGATTGAGCTGCCGGACGAGGAGGACGAGGGCGGCGAGTGGTGCATCGGCTCGATTGCGACGATACAGGCGGGGATGGCTGAGGACGAGGAGGTTGATGAGGAAGAGGAGGAGGAGGAGGTCGTGGAGGAGAGGGCCGTTGAGGAGGTCGTGGAGGAGGTGGAGGTGGAGGTCGTGGACGAGGAGGACGTGGAGGAGGAGGGAGAGGAAGAGGAGGAGGAGATGGAGGAGTGGATCCTGGGCGCGGCCTTCATGCGCAACTACTACACCGCGTTCCGGCACCAGCCCGCCGCAGTCGGCTTCGCCCGTCTCGTCCCCGACGCGAGCAAGATGTCCAACCACAACCAGACGGCCGCGGGGACGTCACTGCCCGAATCGATCCGGACCGAGTGGGGCAGCGGTGCACCGGCGCGCGTCCCCTCCCTCGCGGTGCTGGTGCTCGCGCTCGCTCTCGCCTGGTAAGGCGAGGCACAGTGCACTGTAAGGCGGGGGCGGCGAGCAGAGTGGTCCATAGCATCTCACCAATGTACATTACAAGTATCCATCGGTGTGAGCGCCACTGCATGGCATCGCCATAAGCGAAAGGACTCGAGTGCGACAGCCCGCAGGAGCGTTAATTGAAATTAGCAGTAGTGGTTGCACAGCAAGCATGACTGTGTGATCATGTGCGAGGCGCGTCTGCTTTCGCCGATTCCAGCCAGCGGAATGCAGTCATCCGACCTGGGTGCCTGGGTGCCTGGTGTGAGCTTGCCTTCTGTGAAGGGGCGATGCACTTCCGCGGCCGGAAAGCTGCGTAGGTGGTTGCCGCATGCTGCCAAGCCGCTGCGGTGCTCGAACGCACTGCAGAAGCGCCAAGTGGGACCTGCCGAGCCAGTACAGGCTAACCATGAATGATCAACAGCCGATCCGAACTGCTCCCCGCCCATGCCGCCGGGCCGATCCCTCAGCCGATCCCTTCATCGCCGCAGTGTAGACATTCCAGCCACAGGCACTGCACTTTGGTCCTCTCGAGCCGTCGCCCAACGGGGAGTGGCCCGAGCGTCCTCGCGCCCGAGAAGGCGACGGCTTCTGGCTTGGCGCGCACAGGCCCAGAAGCATCGCCCCACATCCCCGGTCGCGCCGGGCCGACCATAAGACCAGGACAAGGAAGTGTCTTGCCGTCACTCTTAGACGATAGACAGCATGCTTCTCGGTGCGCTCCTGGGCGCGACGCTCGCCGCCGCTGCGCCGCACACGGCGCGCTCGCCGACCATCTCCCTCCCGCTGCATGCGCCGCGCGCCCCGGCCAACGACCTCCTCGTGGCGCGGCACGAGCACAAGCGCGCCCTCGCAAAGTACGGGTACGGCGGGCACGCGAAGCGCGACATTGAGTGAGTCGCACCCCCGCGCCGCTGACCGCAGCCTCAAGGGCTGGGGCTACGGCTACACCGTGTCCGTGCAGGTCGGGACGCCGCCGCAGACGTTCGACGTCATGCCCGACACGGGCAGCTTCGACTTCTGGCTGATCGGGACGTGCGACAACGCGACCGAGTGCGGCGCGTCCGACGTGTACCGCACCGCGGCGTCGAGCACCTTCACGCCGACGGACATGCCGTTCCAGGCGGGGCCGTACGCCGACGGCGGCGTGCAGCGCGGCACGTGGGGCTACGACACGGTCAGCGTCGGCGGGCAGGCGGTCGAGTGCGCGATCGGCGTGTCGACGCAGACGCTCAACTGGCGCCTCGCGATGGACGGGATCATGGGCTTCGCGCCGGGCATGACGAGCCCCGAGACCAAGCCGTGGTGGATCAACGCCTTCCCGGCGTGGGACGACCAGCAGTTCGGGATGCACCTCGGGCGGGTGCCCGCCAACTCGGGGGCCAACGAGACGGGCCTCTCGGGCGCCGGCGACCTCACCCTCAAGTGAGTCTGGGTCCTGTGCGGCGCTGACGGCAGCGGCGTCAACCCCGCCCTCTTCACCGGCGAGATCACGTACTACCCCCTCGTGAAGGGCGTCAACTCGGTGCACTGGGAGATCCCCATGCGCACCGTCGTGGACGGGGAGGCGGTCGCCTCCGCCATCCCGGCGTACATCGACTCGGGGACGACGCTCCTCATCGGCCCCGCGGCGTACGTCACGGCCTTCTACACCGCCCTGCGCACGTCCGTCCGCAACCTCGGCGACGGGTACTGGATGTACAAGGTCGCGCCGCTCAACGCGGGGCTCACGTTCGGCGGCGAGACGTGGCCGCTCGACGACGACGACCTGTGCCGCCTCCGCGGCGACCGCGCGTGGTGGACCGCCAACGGCATCGCCGTCCCCGAGGATGGCGAGTGGTGCCTCGGCGCCCTGACGGGCCAGGGCAGCCTCGACAACGCAGGCAACGTCGACACGGGGACTGCGCCGATGGGCGAGCTCGACCACTGGATCGTCGGGAACACGTTCATGAAGAATGTGGGTGGCCGCGCGGCAGAGCTGACTCCTGGTGTATACCGCCTTCCGTGTGGACCCGCCCGCCGTCGGCTTCGCCAAGCTCACGCCCGAGGCGAACAAGAAGTACCCGGTTGTGAGCACGAGCGCGAGCCAGAGCGCAGGCACCGGCGCTGGTCCAAGCGCGACCGGGAGCGGCGCCACGAAGTCGGCAGGCGGTCCCTCCACCACGGAGACGGCGGTCTTCACCAATGGGGCCGGCAGGCACATGCCGTCCCTCGCGGCGATCGCGGCCGCACTGCTCCTGGCCATGTAAGGGGGGGACGCAGGGACGATGCCGAAGGGGCTGGGGCTGGGCTACGGCCCGAGAGGAGATTCACAGGGACACTAGCTTACGAGAGTATAATGGCACCTTAGAGGAGCACAAGTTTGATGCTATCGGCAGTTGCATTGCCATAGATGCTATCAATACAGTCTGGTGCTGTAGCCCACAGCGGTGAGAGTTGGACTCACGTCCAGTTGGTGGGGCACCGTCTGCGGGGATGAGTGAGTTGAACATCAGTCCCGTAGCGACCTTCGCAGATTGCACCTTTGCATGACACCTCGCTGCCTCGCTTTGAGGTATATTTTCCGCCACAACCTACAGCAGCATGGCAACTCCAACGGCGAAAGCGACCACCGCGGGGTGGACGAGTGCAGTGCTCCCCGCGCTCTTGGGCCCGTCCGTAGCGGTCGCGTTCGAGGCGGTCCCGTTCGCCGCGCTCGAGGTCACGCTCGCCGCCACAGAGCTCTGGTCAGCCTTGAGCTTGCCGAAGCCGACCGACGGCGGCTCGACGCGGAGGACCGTGTACACGCTGCTGAGGAAGTTCGTGCCGAGCCGCCAGTAGTCAATGTCGGGGAGCGTCTGATTACTGGGGTCAGCGAGCGCGCGCCGCGACCTACTTGGCGTCGAGCATGCTGGTGAGGGGCTGCACCATGCCGGGGCACCACGTGCCGTTCTCGCCCTGCAGCTGGACCAGGCCGTTGACCACGAGCTCCTCGGCCGACTTCCCCGGCGTCATGCACATCGCCCCGTCGGGGAGAAGGTACGTGTCGCCCCCGATGTGGATACCAGCGCCGAGGCCCGGGCCCTCCTTGACGATCCAGAGGCCCGAGGCGTTCTTCGCCCCCGCCCCGAGAGAAGTGTAGAACGCGGCGATGTCGGCCTCTGGGCCCCAGATGACGTCCACAAACGAGTCGATCACGGCCGTCCGGGGGGTGCCGACGCCGCCGCCGCCGCCCAGGCGCACCTCCCCGATCGTCCACTTGTCAGCGAGGTTCGTGTCCGCCGACGCCACGACGGGATAGTACGTGACCTCGCCGTCCACGCGCCCCGCGTTGATGCCCCTGGAGTCAGCCAGGCCTCGCCCCACGCACCCCATGGTGAGCTCGCCCGCCTCGGCGTCCTCGAACTCCATGGTCCGCACCCCGATCTCGTACGGGCGGAGGTAGAGCCCAAACTCCCTAGTCGACCAGTTGGCCGCCGGGCCGGCCCACCAGCCCTTCGCGGCGCCGAGCGAGAGCGGGAGCTGCCCGTCGTTCGTGACCTCGAACACGTGGGGATTCGTGGCTGCGGTGGCGAGCCCGATCGCCGCCGCGGGGTACGTGATGCCGCCGAAGGACACCGTGTCGGCCCCGTTGGCGCCGCTCAGGACGTTGTAGGGGAAGTTGTCGCCCGTGAAGTTCCCCCCCGTGGCCTGGAAGGTCGAGCTCTTCGCCGGGTCGAAGAGGGTGACGTTGGCGCAGGTCGCGCCCGCGGGGCACGCCGTGGCGAGGGCGAACGCGTCCATCGCCGTGTTGACGACCACGTGGAGGGGCTGCGGCGGCGTGCCGACCCCCGCGGGGACGACGTAGCTCGTGTGCGAGAAGGCGAGCCTGGGTCAGCGCGGGTGTGGGGGCGCGCCCGGACGGTCGTGTGCCGTGAGTGCGAGGGCGAGCGACATTTAAGCGTTGATCCGGATCGGCGCACAGGCAGGATCGGCGGAATGCTGACGGAAGACTGCACCACATGCCGGCGCTTCACGGGCAGCATCTCGGCGTACCTCGCGACCGTGGCGCGCGACGACCTCGAGATCATCGGGTGTCCCAAGCTGTACAGCAGCATCGCGGACTCGGGCAACGCCGTCACGCGCATGTTCTGCGGCGAGTGCGGGAGGTGAGTTGCGCGCAGTCTCGTGATCATATCCTTCCCCCTGCCCCCACTCTTGGCATCGGCACGAGGCGTCTATTCGCTTCCCCGAATCCCCGTCAACATCCTCTTGTTTTCCTATTCGTTTTCTCCCCGATCTCCATCTCGGCCCGCCGGCCCGCCCCTGCTTACTCACCGCTCACACCAGCTCAATATCCAGCATGCAGGACGGAAAGCCCACCGTCGAGGTGTACGGCGGCATCCTGCCCCCGGGGAGCCTGCCGCCACCGGGCGGCGAACGGTTCCGGCACAACGCCGAGTCGTGGGCCAAGTCCTACCCCAGCGCGCGCACGCCCGTGCGCAAGCCCGTCAACAGCCTGCCTCCCATCAATGGCGCCTATGCCTAGCGCTTTGCTACCAGTCACGATAATGCCTCACTGTCCCAGTCTCGCGGTCTCTCTCATTCAACTCGCCCGTCCTAGCATCCAGCCCTCCCTCGTCTCCGTGTATCAGTACTTGTACAGTCACATATCATGTGCTATCGCAGCGTACAGTCACTATTATGCAGAATGTTGGTACAACAGGTCTCTCTATGGCTTGCTGGTTGCTATGGTTTTGTTGTTTTGCATATCCCTACGACGTCGCGTAGCGGTTGAACGTGCGCCCAAAGAAGTCGGCGACGTCCCCCTTCTTCCCCGCATCACCCTTGTGGAACATGGCCTTGACGGCATCGCTCATCCCCGCCTGCGCCGCCAGTCGCTTCTTCTCCTGCTCGGCCAGCTGGGCGCGCACGCTCGGCGCGAGCGACGAGTTGGCACCCGGCGCGGGCGAGCCCGACGCCGACCGGCCCTCGTTCTTCAGCTTGGCGACCTTGGGTGCGCGCTCCTCCTTCTCTTTCCTCTCCTTCTCCTTGCCCTCCTTGGCCTCCTTGCCCTCCTTCTTGCGCTTCTTGTTCGCCTTGGCCAGCGCGCGCGCAGCAAACAGCTCGGTGAGGAGCACGTCCTGCACGTCCTGCGACGGGTAGATGGGGAGCACGGCGGCCGGCGACGTCGGGTCAAACGTCTTGGTGCAGTTCGGGCAGCCGGCCTCGGCGGGGCCCTCGGACTCGGTCCCGACCTTGGCGAGGTTGGGGAGGACGGCGCGCAGCGCGCCGTCGGCAAACACGCACCCGCAGTGCCGGAGGGCGATGAAGGGCACCGCGCCGTTCATCTCCTTGAGCGACAGCCAGCACACGAACGGCGCCTTGCCCTCCCCCTCGTCCGGGTTCGGCTGCGCGTTCAGCGTCAGCAGGTCCTGTCGTCAGCTGCGGCATGAGCGTGCAAGCTCACCTTCACCCCGCTGACGTAGGGGCAGATCTGCTCGCCGTCGCCGTACGCGCTCTTGTCGAGGAGGTACTCGATCATCGCGTCCTTGTTGTACAGCTTGCCCAGGGGGTCGGCGACCACGGGCTTGGCCAGGCGTTTCTGCTGTCAGCTGAGATACGACGCGCCGCAGCTCACCTTGGAGAGGGCACAGAAGAATAAGCGCTCGCGCGCGACGGCCTTGTCGGCCGTGGCGGCCTTGCCGCGGGTCTTGACGAGGTCGCGGCGGTCGGGGATGCTTCCACCGTCGGCACCCATTGTTGTGAGATTGAGTGGAGTGGACGAGTAGAGTGGAGGTTTGAGGTGAACATGCGCTGGTGGCGACCGCTTGAAATGGGTGGGTGGCGAGAATGCCACGGCCGGAGAATTCTCTAACTCCGCCTCGCCCTCACTCACGTTTGCACTCCCAACACCATCTCGCACCCATCTTTTGCAGCACTACTTAAATCTCTCATCCATCCACCTTCTCAACTCCACCCACCCCCTCCCCCCCTCTCTACATCGGGCTCACCCCCGGTTGACAGAGCATCCCCTCGCCAGGCTTGCGCAGCGACAGACTAACCATCTCGCAACACAGGCCTGGTGTTGGGATCTCCTGTCCCACCCTCTTCCCCTTCTTCCTCGTGAGTGTCGTGTTCCTCCTTCTCATCCATCTTCTGTGATGAAAACCATACTTCAGTTCTGCTTCCGAGAGGTCATGAGCGATACCCAAAAATACCAAAAACTCTTTCTGAACATCTTCCCCCCAAACGCGCGTGTTGTTGAACTCGACGCTGACAATCTAGCTCCTCGCGCTCCTCTCCCCCTCTCTCTTCCCCTCCCTCTAGCTCGACCCCGTAAGTGTCTATCCTGTCTCCTGACATGATTCAACTTTAGCTCAATCCATTCTCTGAGCCCTCCTTATTCCTGCGTGCCGCCCGCACCTACCTTGGTAGCTTCGGGCCGTGAGACGCTGTCCTGTCCACGTTCTGTGTACGGGCTGTTGATTGCGGTGTGCGGTGTGGCGCGTTGTGAGGCGGGAGTGTCTATGCTTCAATCGGCTTTATGATTCCCTCCCTCTTGTCGCATGCACAGTTTGTTGACCAGAGCAGATGTCGCAGCCCATGTCGCAGCCTTCGTCGCAGCCGGCCTCGGCGCCAACCAGCGGTCCGCCCAGCGGTCCCGCCACGCCAGTCACGGCAACGCAGTCGACCCCGTCGCCTGCGACGCCCAACAGCGCGCCGGCCGTGCCTCCTCAGCTCGTCCCGACGCTTGCAACGTTCGTAGCGCACCAGCACTACAACCGCGCCATGTCGCAACGCCCGCCAGGGTCCGCCCCGCTGCCTCGTCCCACGATACAGGAGGCCCTCGCCCAGTTCCATGCGCTCCCGCCCGACCGCCAGCGCCATGCCCACGCGTCCTTCATACATGGTCAGCGCATGGCGCAGCAGAACGCGCAGGGGAAGCCACCCCACCCGATTCACCCCTCGCTGAATCGGCCTGGCATACCCCAAGGAGCCGCGAGGCCCAAGGACGCGCAGCGCCCGGTCAAGCGACTGCGGATCGACGTGCCCGAGCAGCGACCGGCGGCTCCTGCCAACCCCCTCACCGCCTTAATCAACTCGGCGACGGTCCGTCCGTTCACGCCGGGCACTGCTCGCCCTCGCGAGGAACCTAGCATGCGCGGGCAGATGCGCGGTGAGATCGCGCGGCTCATGTATGCGTGCGGCGATGTGGCCGAGCCCGACGTCGACTCGGTCGACGTTCTCGAGGACATGGCTATCGAGTTCCTCGCCGACTTGTGCCGTCCTCCTGGCGCGACGCGATCGAACCCGAACGTTCCCCGCCGTCCCATCCCCCTCAAGGCAGAGGTCCTTCGCCATCGCCTCGCCTCCCACTCGTACCTCAAGAAGTACCTCGACCGGTACGACGACATGCTGTACATGTCACAGGAGCTTCAGCAGTCGCGGCGTGTGGCCGAGCCGTCGCACGAGGACCTCATCAAGGGCATCGGCCCAGAGTTCCTCGGCATCGGTGACGAACAGGAGAAGGGCAAGCGGCGCGGCGAGAACGCCGAGAAGAAGCGTGGGCGCCCCCCCAAGGCACCCGAGGAGCGCAAGAAGCCCGGCCCCAAGAAGGGCTGGAAGAAGAACTTAGACCCCAGCGCGCCGCCCAAGAAGCGCCCTACGGCGCCGAAGAAGAAGGCGCGCCCCGGCACTGGCACGGGCTCGGCTGCCCCCAGCCCCTCCAAGACCCAAATGGTGAGTCGCGCGCAGCCAGAGGTCCCTATGACGACAATTGTTCCCTATTAGCTGTACCGGGGGACTAAGTCCCAGTCAAAGCAACCCTCCCGCTCGACCGTCTTGGTGGAGCGGGCTCGAGGGGGGCGCTGGCGTTCCGGAAATGATGTTTATCTTCATAGTTACCCTGAGGGACCTTGGCTTGCTTTTGTGAGCCTCGTACGCTAACACCAGTGACGAACCCAGAACAACGTTGTACCGTTAGTGTAGCATAGTGTGATGAAAGATTAGCAGGCCTCCGAGATCGCGAGATAAGATGTGGCGGCGAGCATAGAGCCTGGCATGCGCTCGGGCCGTAGATGTGATCGGCGGTGTGACTAACCCGTGCGACGGAACACTTCTCTGGCACAGCTGGAAGTCTGAGCGCGCTGAGCGGATATCACCAAGACAAGATGGATACATCCGACTACAATACACGACAAGACAACTGATGGGAGCTCAAAAGACCTACAAATCCAAACCAAGAACCCAAGCACAACTAGACCTCAACCATCTCCGGGGCTTCCTCCTCCTGCAGCTCGGGCGCAAGCGCTAGCGCGTGCCCCTCGAGCGGCGCCTTGATGCGCAGTCTCACCGCCTGCAGGATTCTATCCTCCCACTCGCGCAGCCACTCCGACTCCTCCACTCCGACGAGAATGTGCACACCGCGCGGGCCCTTGACTAGGCGCGCGTCCGGGGGTAAGCCCCAGCGCGCGGCGGCGGTGGCGTAGCGCTGCGCGCCCTCGGCGAGGGACTCGCTCGCGCATGTACCCGGGAGCGCGGGATAGAACTTGAGCGCATCTGGCGTTAGTCACCGTCCCTGAGATGCAAGGCCACTTGGTCAGCCCACTCGCGCAACTCACAACTCGCCACCGCCTGGTCGTAGGTCGCGCCGTGCCGCCCAAACAGGTGCAGTAGCACCCAGAGGAGCGGGTACAGCAGGGTAACCCAGGCGACGAGCACGACCCATCGATTGCGCTTGAGGCGGACGAGCGCGTTCTCCGGCTCGACAGTGACGTCGTCCTCGCCGCACTCGATCTCGACGTCGACGAACGCGCGCTGCCCGCTGGCCCAGATGCGGTGCTGCACCGTCCGGCGCAGGAGGTCGAGGTCCCACCCCCACACCTCCTTCTTGAGGGTGAAGCGCTTGACGTACCCCGCGTCGGCGGCGTACGCGTCGCACCAGCCGCGCAGCTCGCGGCGGAGGAGCGGCGCCTCCTCGTCCTTGATGGTGCGCCAGGGATCAGACCACGGCGGGTGGAGGTTCGAGTGCCGGCGCGCGCGCGGCTGCCACTCGGGCATGAGGACGCGCCACCACGCGGCCCACGCCGCCGCGGCCTCGCGGCCCAGCCTGGCGACCGCGTCCCGCAGAGCGTGGGCGGTGCGGTATGCCGCGGTGGGGCGCGAGAAGAGGCGGATGTTGCGCCCGCCCTGCGCGAGCACGGGCGCGAGGTCGATCGTAAAGTCGAACGCGCGGCCGTTGTCCCCGCTGATGCGGAGGGCGACGCGCGGCTCCTGCCGCGCACACGCGCGTATGTACTCGCATAACTCGGCGCCGGCTGGGGTCAGCGCCACCGCACCAGGACGCACAGTCGTCCGTGTGGTTGTGGTCCTCGATGTACTTTGTCGGCGCGGCGTCGAGGGGCTCGGCGTACGCCGGGCCGTCGGCGAACGCCTCGGGGTGCGCCGTCCAGCTCTCGCCCGGACTCCCCGGGCCTGGGGGTAGTGTTGGCCACGGCATGGTGGTGGAGAGAGTAGTTGTGGGGTCGGTGGGATGAGATGGGAGCCGAAGTAGTGGGCAGCTGACCACATTCCGCCGGGGTTTATCTGGTGCTGGTGGCCAGCGCACGTTGTGTTGTGGATGAGCTAATATTGGATGCGCAGCCAACCACTGCGTTGCATCCCCCGTCACTGTCTGCTGCGTTCTGCGGGGCTGCGAGCCGCGAGGGCTGCGCGAATTACATGAAGTGAATGGAGCCATTGGAGAGCT
This sequence comes from Cutaneotrichosporon sp. PK4640, assembly GCA_023630115.1. Taxonomy (NCBI): domain Eukaryota; kingdom Fungi; phylum Basidiomycota; class Tremellomycetes; order Trichosporonales; family Trichosporonaceae; genus Cutaneotrichosporon; species Cutaneotrichosporon sp. PK4640. The sequence goes on along the minus strand of JAMALN010000572.1, from coordinate 6,275 downwards.
TGGCAGGAGGTCAATTGTTGACAAGATATGGGCTTGCTTGGCATCCTCGACTCCTCCCATCACGCCACAGTTTAAACGCTCAGATCCGCATCCCACCCCAGCGTTATAGTCTCAGCCTTCCCGGTAACATCCGCAGCCTCCGGGACGGATTCGAAGTCACGCATGAGAGGAATCCCACGTGGTGCGGAGATGTGATCCAAAGTCCGTTGTGGAGGCAGTCAATCTGATGGCGACCATCAACATCTTCGTCACCTCGATCCTCTTCCTCCTCTTGTCCTTCCTCCAACCCCATCGCACTCTTCTTCCTCGCGATACCCATCGTCTGCACCCACCCAATCCACCTCATACGCCCCCAGCCACTTCAGGAGGCCGCTCATCCAGCAGCCATGAGGTTCGGTATCCCAGACTCGGACTCGGAGGACGACTATGTCGCCACCGTCCAGGAGGACGAGGGGTTCTTTTCCGACGACAGCGAGGGCTTTGCGCCCCCCGACCTGACCCAGTGAGTCATTTAGTAGTCTCCCTCCTTCCCTCGTCAGTTCTAACGCCAGCCAACCGCGCTCGAAGCTCGGCGCGGCAATCCGCAACACTCTCATCTTCTCAGACAGCGAGGACGACTCGACCAACTCGGAGGACGAGGTCGGCGATCTTCTTGACACGATGTCGGTCGTGTCAAAGACCTCCTACCGCAACCCAACGTGAGAACTTTCCTCAACCCCTCTGACGTCCAGGAAGGAGAAGCGCACGGCGCCACCACCTGCACCCCGCCGTGCCCCTTCGGGCGCGCGCAAGCCTCGGTCCAAGCATACACCCGTCGCCGGCCCCAGCTGGCGCCCTTGGGAGCCCACCGTCGCCGACCTCCTCCGCGACGACGGGCCGAGCGAGTACACGAAGTGGATACGCGCGACAGAGGCCGACGCGTGGAAGCACGGCCACCGGATAGCTGCGGAGCGTAAGGCCGAGCTGGACCAGATCAAGGCTAGCATCCGCAAGGATCATGCGCGCCAGCAGCAGGCCATCCGCGATCGCGAGGCTGAGGAGCTCCTCACCCTCATGCAGGGGCTCGCCGTGCGCGCCGAGGCCGAGGAGAAGGAGCGCACGCGCCGCTTCGAGGAGCGCCAGGCGCAGCTCTGGGCCGTGAGTTGACTCAACTGTTGGAGCTGACGTGTCAGGAGATCGACGAGGCGATCAAGATGTCTGAGCGTCGCCACGGAGAAGAGCAGGCTGCTCGCGCAGCGGCCGAGCAGAAGCGCAAAGAGGACGAGGCGGCGCGCATTGCCGCAGCAGAGAAGCAGGCGCTCGCCAAGAAGGCCGAGGCCGAGCGCCTCGCCAAGGAGAAGGCGGAGAAGGAAGCTGCGGACCGCGCCGAGCGCGACCACAAGGAGAAGGAGGCCAAGGCCGCCCAGGAGGCTGCCCAGCGCGCGGAGGACGAGAAGAAGGCCGCGGCCGACGTCACCATGCGCGGGCGCCGTGAGTGGACCAAGTGGGTGGACGTGCAGAAGCGCATGAAGGCCGAGGTCATCAACCCCGCTAAGGCCGACCGCGAACTTTGCAAGACCATCAAGGGCACAGCGCGCGTCATCAACCGCTGGATTGGTCAAGCGACAAACACCCAAGAGGCCATACTTCGCATCGTGAGTTGCAGACTACAGGCTTCAATCTGACAGCAGACAAGCGACATCTGCGCCAAGTTCAGTGAACACCTCCCCTCACCACCAAGCCCAGATGCTCCAACCACCTTCGGCGAGCAGCTGCCGGTGGCATACTTCTACATGCTGTCGCAGACGGCGAAGTATGTCATCCAGCAGGCTGGAAGCCAGGTCGAGGCCAACCCTTCGGCCGCTTTCCCCATTGCGCGCATCATCATGGGGGTCATGCTCCGCGGACACGCGGCGTTCGGCACTGTGCTGTACGCGCGTTTAGTCAAGAAGTGCCCCTGGGTTGTCCCATACTGGCCTGTTCGCAACGAGGTAAGCTTTTGAGGCATGGAACCGGCTAACAGACAGGGCCAGTCGCGGGAAGAGTACGAGAAGTCGACGGGCCAGCTGGCCGACGAGGGCCACGCGCAGTATATCAACCGCATGGTTGGCATTGTGCGCGTGTACTTTGCTGTCCAGGCCCTCCCTCTCGGCAGCCTCGTCCGCACGCTCTCCACGCAACCAACACCACAGCAGCTCCTCGCGCTCATCTCCGAGGAGTGGCGCCTCCCCACAGCTTGGACTTGGGTCGCGGCCGCCCTCAAGGCCAACCTCGCCAAGCATCCAGCGGTGGGCCCGCTGTTACTCGCGCACCTCGAGACGGTCGCGCCAAGTCTGGTCAAGACGTACGGGCCGCTCCAGGTCGGCAAGGTCTTAGTCGCCGAGAAGGCCGGCGTCGAGAGCGGCGCCATCCGCTGCGATACGGCTGCGACGCGCGCGACCATCAAGTCGTCGGTCGAGACCTGGGAGCAGAAGCGCCAGCTCCCTGCGCCGAAGAATCTCAACTGGTAGCCGGCCATCATCCCTTTGGACACCTTTCCGACAATACATCCCTTCATAGCGGCCTGGAGCGGCCGAGGCGCTGTGTGACATCATTCATTGTGCAGCGCTGTGTAGCACCATCATCATTGTGGAGTACCGTATGCAGACAATCATGTACACATCTGGCAAAGATGGCGCTACCCCCGAGTGCTAACACTGGGCCGCTGCAGAGGCTACAGTGATACTATCGCATCTAGATCTTCGCAGCTACCAAGACTCCAGCACCCCATCTATGACAGAGTCCCACCTTCTCCGCCTTCCACTCATCCTACACCTTCTTCTTTATCATGCCGGCCATGAGGTCGAAGCTGTTCCCGTCCGGCTGCAGCTCGACATACTCGGTACTCCCGACCTCGCGGCCAAAGATGCTCGAGCTCGAGGTGATCGGCACGCAGCGCATGAGACCGTAGTCGGGGGTGATGCCGACGATGCGGAGGCGCTGGTGCGGCGTGACGGTAGTAAGAGTGACCTCCTGGTTCGAGTGGAGCCAGCGCGCGTGGTACTCGGCCATGAAGGGCTCAAAGCTCCCCGCCTCGACAAACTGAGCCCACTTGGCCTCGAACGCGTTCATGATGCGCGCGAGCGTCCCCTCCATCGTCGGGGGCGGGGGCAGGGCCTTGGTCGACTGGTTGCGCGCCGCCCGCTCCGTGAGGAGGTTGTGCAGCTGGCTGAGCGACGTCGTCGGCAGCGCGTTGAGGACGTTGACGCCCGTGCCGACGACGATGCGCCACTGCCCGTTGATAAAGTTTGTGTTGACGAGGATGCCGCCAATCTTGACGAGGCCCCTCTTGCCGCTGCCGGCCTCGGTGCCGCCCACGCCCTCGGCCTGCGCGTAGATGTCGTTGGGCCACTTGATGCGCACGCCGAGGCGCCCGTCCTCGTCCACGGCCTCGGCGACCGCCAGCGCCGTCAGGTACTGGATCAGCACCATCTTGCTGACCATGTTGGCGGGGAGGGTGAGGAGCATGCTCCACTGCAGGCAGCCGGCGGGGGAGAGCCAGGCGTTGCTCCCGCGCCCGCGGCCGCTGAGCTGGAACGACGCGAGGAACGAGAGCGGCGACGGCAGGTTGCCCAGCAGCACGGGGTTGCGGTCGAGCATGGTCTGCGTGCTCGTCACGGCCTCGCCGTAGAGCATGAGGTCGCCGAGGGCGGGGCGCTTGCCGCCCTTGTCGTCGCGCAGGACGCCCGTCGACCGGCCGGCGCGCTTGCGCGCCGCATCCAGCTCGGCCCAGTACGTGTCGAAGTTGAAGAGCGGGGTCCAGCCCGCGTTGTACGGCTTCGCGCCGGGGAGGAGGAGCGTCTTGGTGAGCGCGTGCATGTCCGGCGCCTTGGGCGCCGGCGTCGAGTCGGCGAGGGACAGCTCCTGGATCGCGGGCGGGTACTCTGGCTCGGTGCGGCGGCGCTTGGCGAGGAACGCCGCGACGTCGGGCACGGCGTCGACGGGGCCCGCCTCGAACTCGTCGTTGCCGTCGCGCAGCACCTGGAAGCCCTCGGGGCCAGGCTTGAGCTTGGCCTGGATGTTCTTCGCGTCCAGCAGCCCCGCGGCGAGCTCGGGGAGCTTGGGGTGCGAGAGGGCGAAGACGGGCGACGGGTGCGTCGGATGCAGGAGGAGGTGCTCCTCCTCGCCGGCGCGCTCCTCCTCCCTGGAGGGGATGTGCAGCCCAATCCCCGCGAGCAGGTCGGCAAACCACTCGAAGCGGGCTTTCTCGGCCTCCTCGACCGCCTCCTCCGTCGGCGGGGGGGAGAGCTTGGAAATCGCGTCGCGCGCAGGCGGGTCCTCGAGCGGGTACTCGGGGTGTACGGAGAGGAGGAGGGCCTTGCCCTGCCCCCGCGAGATCCGCACGGCCGCGACGTCGGCGCCGGGCGCGGGCGGCTCGGCATAGCGCGCTACGACCTCAACCTCGGGCGGCACCTGGGCCGGCAGGACAAAGTGCCCGCCGCCATTGTAGTAGATGAGGTCGAGGGCCTTGTCCTTGGTCAGGAGGCTGACGGCCTTGCTCCCGCTCTCGGACCCGTAGTCGAAGCCGGGGTGTGTCGGGCCGGCGCACGCGCCCGGGAAGAACGCCTGCTGTCAGAGAAGTCACTCGGGGGGCTTACGAGAGCTCTCTTGCCGGTCACCTCCTTGGGCCCGCCGAGGTCAAACTGCACCTCGGCGGCGGCAAAGTACGCGCCCGCGCAGAGGCCGAGGTAGCGGCCGCCGTCGCGGACGTACTCGGCGATGCGGGTGGTGGCCTTGGTCTTGAGAGACAGCTCGTCGACGTAGGGCAGGTCGCGCCCGCCTGGGATTACGAGGAGGGCGCAGTGCTCCTCCCACGGCTCGGAGGCGAGGAGGGAGGGCGAGACGGGCTGGACGGTGTAGTGCGGGAGGAGGAGGAGGGAGAGGGTGAGGAGGGTGTGGGAGAGGCTGAGGGGCGAGACGCCGGGCCCAGAGTAGACGAGGACCTGGTGCGCGGTCGGGCCGGGTCCTGGCATTGTAGGAGGTGAGATGGAGGGAAGAGAGGATGAGAGAGAGGAGATGTGGCGTTGAGATGTCGACTTTGGGGCTTAGGTGCGGATCTCGGACGGAGCTGGTCGGGTGCGACTGCCAAACTCGGTACTGAAATGCCCGGTATGATGGGGTCTGCGGGGCCCTATCTATCCCCACTCAACCACACGTGCTCCCTACACCCGTGGGAGACCTCGAGACGCGAGCGGAGGCAAATCCGGGCCGGATCGACAGCAATGTGGGTCCACATGACGACCTCTACCACCTACGGCCTTCCATCTGCCATCTCTCATCCGATTCTACTACATCTCCAACAACAGCAATGCTCGATCACGTCTCCATATCCCATCAGAGTGAGTGGACGGTGCTGCCAGCTTGGCCTGAAACCCGCTAACCCCAGGCGGCGTCATCTTGTGGTCGCGCTCGTTCACGCCAACGTTCGCAGCGCTGGCTGCGACTCCCGCCTCCCCGGTGAACGCGCTCATTCGCGAGGTCATGATCGAGGGCAAGGCGCGCACCGAGGAGGACGGGTTCGAGAAGGACGGCTACAGCATCCGGTGGACGATGGAGAACGGGCTCGGGCTCGTCTTTGTTGTGAGTAGCTGGCCAACCTGAGATTTGCAGCTAACCCCAGGTCGTCTTCCCCGCTCTCCTGCCCTTGACGTACATCCCCGCTCTGCTCCAGCGCACCAAGCAGCTCTTCCTCTCCCTGTTCCAGCCGTACCTCGAGTCGCTCGTCGACGCTCTCTCCGACCGCTCCGGCCCGCTCGCGGAAGGGTCACGCTCGGCGCTGCGGATCCTCGGACAGCAGATTGTCGATCAGCGGTGGGACGCGATCTTCGACCGCTGTCTCAAGAACCAAGAAGCCACGTTTGGACGGAAGGGCGGCCGTGCCATCCCGGTGCGCCAGGCGCAGCTCGCAAACGCGGGCGCCGAGAGTACGTCGTGGCGCATTCCGTGCTGACGAGGCAGCTCCGCACTCGGGCGACGAGACTCACAGTGCTGTCAGCGCCGAGGAGATAGCCAAGAACGTGCAGGCACTCAAGGGCCGCATGAAGGGCAGGAAGGGGCGTGGGCGCGATGGGTGAGTACGCGTTCGGGCGCGTGGCTGACGATAGCATGACGCCGTCACCCGTGCCCTCGCCGCGCAAGGCTTCGGGCGCCCAGGCCAAGCTCATGCGCAAGTGGGGCGACACGCCCGTGTCGGACGCGGACATGGCCGCGCTCGACTACTCGTCGCCTGCGCCCGAGAAGGTCACGGTTGACGTCGA
>JAMALN010000571.1:0-49251 GCA_023630115.1 Cutaneotrichosporon sp. PK4640 | reverse complement strand
GAGGTGGAGGCCGGTGGCGATGCACACGGCGGCGCCCGACGCGTCGATGCAGATGTTGAGGGCGCGGGGGCCGAGCGCGGGGATGTCGAGCGCCTTGAGCAGCTCGGTGGCGCTGCGCTCGGCGTACGCGTCCGTGTTCTCGCTCTCGTTCTTCTTCGGGGGAATGAAGGTGTCGGTTGCGGCGTACGCCTTGGCAAAGTCCAGGCGCTCCTGCTGGATGTCGACGGCGACGACGCGCGCCGCGCCCAGCGCCTTGGCCACCGCCATGCAGAGGAGGCCGACGGGGCCCGCGCCGAAGATGACGACGTTGTCGCCGCTCTTGCACTTTGCGAGCTTGGAGAGCGAGTGCACGGCCACCGCGAGGGGCTCCATCATGGCGCCATCCTCGTCCGACACGGCGTCGGGGATGGGGTGCAGCATGTCCGCGACCAGCTTGTCTGCGCGTCAGCAAGACGCCCTCCCCCACGCTCACAGTAGCGGCACAGCGTGCCGTAGATGTAGGGCGGCGTGGCCGCGAACGTCATGTTGGGGCAGAGCTGGGAGTTAGTCACTGCGCCACCGCGCCCCATTCCCACCCGTCATCGTTCCCACAGCGTTCCCACGGCCCCTCCCCCACATCACCACTCACCTCGTACAGCCCGCCCTTGCACATGTCGCAGGTGCGGCAGCCCATGCCGGGCTCGAGGGCGACGCGCTGGCCGAGCTTGAGGCCCTTGGCCTTGGGGCCGAGCTTGACGACCTTGCCCGAGCTCTCGTGGCCGAGACACATGGGCTCCTTGACCACAAACGAGCCGATTCTACCATGCTGGAGGTAGTGGACGTCCGAGCCGCAGATGCCAGTCTTGGCGACCTCGATGAGAACCTCGTCGTTCTCGAGCTCGGGGATCGGGCGCTGCGGTCAGCTCGCTCGCGACAGCGCTCACGTTCTCGATCTTGACGTCCTCGACGCCGTGGAGGACGAAGCTGGGGTTGTCGGACTTGAGGTCGCACATGGTGGTGTTGGTCAGAAGGAGCAGAAGGAGGGCAAAGAGAGTGGAGAGGACCACGCAGTGGGAATGTGCCGCATTTATTGTCTGGTGGGAGGCTGACAGGCTGTTGTCCGGCAGATGGCGGCACATCGGCCCGCCTGGCCGCCTGGCCGCAAAGATCCATCCAGATCGGAAAGTAGTCGGGGCGTTCTCGGGATCTCGGCAACGCCCCGACCACGGACCTTTTGAACGCGTCAACAACCTCCCGAGACCCTCACGTCGCACCCTTTCCGCTTCTCTGCGTGGAGAGTGGTTCAATGTCCACATCGAGAGCATGTCGAGCTCCTGCAGATGGCAGAGAAGAGTGCCGAGAGCAGAGCGAGAGAGGACTGTCGCCGGAGGTTTGTTTGGACGCCGAGATGATGTCACCCACACATTGGTCCACGCACTCCCACCCCGCACAAGCGGCCTTGTCCCTCGCCCGACTCGCTCGCCCTCCCCGAAGACGGATGGGGCTCTTCGGACCGAAATAGCATCCTCGTGCCAAACCATGCCAACCTTGCCGCCCGCTAACAAAAGACTGTCGCCTGTCGCTCCCGCTCCGCGCTACAGCTGCTCGAGCACGTCGCCCACCGCCTCCCAGAACGTGATGCGCTGCTTGCCGGTCGTGCTCTCGTCCTCCTCGTCGCCGGCCGCCTCGAGCGTCCACCCCGCCTCGGGCTCCGTGTTGGTAATGTACACGGCGGCGCCGCTGCTGGCGTCGAGGAACCAGTCCTCGCCGAGGTCGAGCTTGAACGAGAGGCCCTTGTCGCTGTCGTGCCGCACCCACGCGTACCCGGCGGGGATGCGGGGGCCCTCGGGGCACGCGCGGAGCACGACGTGGTCGCCGTCCTCGGGGTCGAACTCGAGCTCGCCGTCCCATTTCCGGTCTGCGTCAGCTATATCGCGCGGGGACGCACGGACTCCGCCGGTCAGACACACGTCCGTCCCGTGCAGGCGGATGAGGGTGGGGGCGTCGTCGTCGTCAATGTCCCAGCGGCGCACGTCGGGTGCGCTCGTCGAGCAGCGCCCACTGCTGTTAGCGAGGTGGCGAGGAAGGTGGAGGAAGGTGGGCGCTCACAGGCTCAGCTGCTCGCGCTCGGAGGGCGCGTCGGCGCGGATGCACATGCCGTCATCGCCGGGGTGGATGAGGACTGTTTCGGCGGCCGCGAAGCCGAGGAGGGTGAGGATTGCGAGTTTGAGCATTGTTGGTGGGTGTGAGAGGAGAGATGAGTAAGTGAGATGTGACAAGAGATTGTTGTTGGGTGGGTGGCACGTGTGTGTGAACGCGTCAATCCGAGTGCGCAGTCTATAACTGTAACTGACTGATCGACTGATGGACTGTTGATCGCTTCCGCAGCTCCGCCCGCAGCAACGCTCCCCCACAAACCCCACTGGCTCACAGTAGGTGGGTTGCCTGGTAGCGGTCATTAAGCAAACAACGTTACGTCACCCCTTACCAGACTAATCCGCAATGAAATCCGCACTGATCGGTCAGCCCACTCCCAGCTGCGCTGCCCGCCATTGTCTTCACCATCGCGTCCGCTCAACTCACAGCAGCGGTCAACATGTAATCTTCGAGCGCCGCGCTGTCAAGACACCCAAGTTCTGGCGGTGACGACCACCGCAAGCACGCATCCGGATAAACCGCCACCGGATGTCACCCCCGGAGATGGCCGGCTCGCTCCCGCCCGGCGAGATAACCGGCACTCACACAGACACGGTGGGCAGTTTCGTGTCGCAGACGCGACTTTCTCATCCTCCCACAACACACCATGACCAAGCCCCGCGCCTACCTCGTGACAGGAGCGAGCAACGGCATCGGCGCGGCGATCGCCGCCCTCCTCCTCGCGCAGGGGCACACTGTCCTCAACGTCGACCTCAAGGCGCCGGCGACGACGCCAGAGGGCATGGTCGTCTTCGAGGCGGACCTCACGAACGAGCAGCAGGCCAAGGACATCGCGGCCCGCCTCGCGTCCGAGTACGCCATCGTGGGGCTGGTGAACAACGCCGGCGCCACGCGCCCCGGCACCGCCGAGACGGCGACGCTCGAGGCCCTCGACTTTGTCTGCAACCTCCACCTCAAGGCGAGCCTGATCTTCATCCAGGCCGCCCTGCCGGCCATGAAGGAGGCCGGGTTCGGGCGCATCGTCATGCTCGCGTCGCGTGCCGCGCTCGGCAAGCCCAACCGCGTCGTCTACTCCGCCACCAAGGCCGGCATGATCGGCATGGCGCGCACGCTCGCCATGGAGCTCGGCGTACACGGCATCACCGTCAACTCTATCGCGCCCGGGCCTATCGCGACCGAGCTGTTTATGAGCTCGAACCCGGCCGACGCGCCCGCCACCAAGGCGATCATCAACAGCACCGTGTGCAAGCGCCTCGGGACGCCAGAGGACGTCGCGCGCGCCGCGGGCTTCTTCCTCGACGAGGCGAACGGGTTCGTCACCGGCCAGGTGATGTATGTGTGTGGCGGGACGACGCTGGGCATTGCCCCGGGGTAGGAGACGGCTTGGGGTGTGAGGGTGTGCCAGGACGCGGGCCGTGGAGGAGAAGAGGGGATGTCACCACACCGGTTCCTGTGTAGCAGCATGCACTAGAATGCGCCAACGGAAAGGTGTCCAGGGAGCTGCCCCGCGTGAGTACTCGGCAGGCATCTCCTGCGAGTGATGAGACAGACGCGACGGAGGTATCTCCCTCGGTGAGTCTGCAGTGAGTCGGAACCAAACAAATCGAGTCACAACTTCCGTGCTATCTTAAGAGTGGACACTAGCAACCAACCCAACCGGCATCCATGTCACCCATCACCGTCCGCCCCGCAACCCCCTCCGACGCCCCCGCCATCGCCGCCGTCCACCACACAGCCTGGCAAGAAGCGTACGCCCACCTCCCCGCTCTCCTGGCGACACGCACCCTCCCCCAACGGCACGCGCAGTGGGCGCGCTCGCTGGCGCACGGCTTCCCGTTCCCGGCCACATGCCATGTCGCCGAGGCCCCAGGCGTGGTGGGGTTCGTCCTCGTCGGCCCGACGGAGCGGGGCACGGAGGTGTACTCGCTCTACGTCCTCGCGTCGCACTATGGCACGGGGGCGGCGCAGGCGCTCATGGCCGCTGTCGAGAGGCCCAGGGTCGTGTGGCTCCTCGAGGATAATGCGCGGGCGAGGAGGTTCTACGAGAAGATGGGGTTTGGGGTGGGAGAGGGGCGGAGGGTTTCGCCCGAGTCGGGGCTCGTCGAGGTGCAGATGGTTGCGCCGTAGACTTCATCGCCTCTGGGACTGGCTGGGAGATGGTGAGAAGCGCCTGTCATGCTTCAAGTTGTCTGTGTTGCATGTAGCAAAGTCAGCGCGCCCCATGTCACTGTTGCTGCCAGTCGTTACCACATCACCATGGATCGCCCCGCACACTGCCAACCCGCCACAATCATGCGTGTGTATGTTGGCTTGGCTGAGCTGCACTCTACCGCTCGAAACTGACGAATGGGGCTGCGCTCTCCGCTGGAGGCGAGCTCCATGCTTGTACACCGATGCATCTGCTCCGGGCCCTATGCTCACCTACTAAATCGCCTCCACTGTGTGGGAGGACTGGGGCCACTGCTGGCTGTGTGGGGGTTGCCTGACACTGCCGAGGGAGTGGGGCGGAAACCCGGCGGTAGCGGATCTACCTCATCCGTGCATCACATCCTGCATCACATCAGCAGGAGCGTCTGACACCTGTGCGTTCGTCTCATGTACATGTACACCACATCAAGGCGTTATGCACGCTCCCGCGCGGGCCTGTTCTCTACCCCACACTGAGCGGAATGTGACAAATTGGCGCGGGTCAGGTTGGGGGTGGGCGACAGCACAAGATAAAGCCCGGGCATTTGCCCGACTCCCCATCGCTGTTGATCTTTGATCTACGCCACCAACCATGCCCCGCGCATCCGCCTCGCCCCCGCCCAAACCGAAGCGCACGAGCGCGTGCCTCCACTGTCGAAGACAGAAGCTCAAAGTGCCCCCCTCCGCGGAGCGCGCTCACCCCAGTGCGACGGCGGAGCGGACAAGCCATGCAGCCGGTGCCGGGACGACGGAGTCGAGTGTGTCGTGCGACCTCGCGCGAACGCCGCGATCCTCACCGACGACCTGCGGTGGCAGCAGAGCGTGGAGGCACGCCTGCAGAGCCTGAGCACCGAGATCGAGGCCGTCAAGGCGCAGAACGCCGAGCTGCAGCGCCAGCTCGGCCCGCGGAGCTCGGCAAGCGGCCCAGCGCTCAAGGTCGTGCCGTCGCCCCCGTCGCCTCCGAGCACCGCGCCGACCGCGACGCCGGCCGCGCTCCCCGCGCACCTCGGGACGCTGCGGGATATCCTCCAGCCCGCGCTGGCCATGCTCGAGCGCCCCTCCCCGCTCGACGTGAGCATCGACGACGCGACCGTCTTGTGGGAATAGTGAGTCTCCCGCCGGCAGCGCTGACCCAGCTTCTACGATTCGATGGCCATCTTCCACGGCTTCACGGCGTCGACAGAGCTCGCGACGCCCTCCCCTCTCCTCTTCACGGCGGTGGTCACCGCCTCCGCGAAGCGGCTGACGGGCAGGCGCTTGCGTACGCCTGTCGAGCTGTGGGAGGAACTGTTCCAGCGCGCCCTCGTGCGTCTCCTCTACGTGACAGTCCCAAAGACGTGGGACGACGTTGTGGGGCTCGGAATTGCACGCACGTGGTTCTGGAAGGCGGACGAGATCACGAGCGGGCTCGTGTACGGCGCGTTTGTCGAGACGTCCACGCCGGACCGCGGTGACTTCCGCGACCGCCGAGTCTGGGACTTTATTGAGATGACGACCGTCTCGCACGGCATCCTCCACCTCTCGGTACCGATCGTGCCCGAGACGCCGCCGCCCGGCGTGCCGGCACGCAGCGCGAGCCACGTCCTCCTCATGGCGCTCAACGAGCTATTCGATTCCCTCGGCCACCTCAACCGCGCGATAACGAGCGCGCGCTCCCTCGTCATGACCGCGCTCATGGGGCAGGCGGGCAGTCCTTTGACCTACGCCGAGGTCATGGTGCTGCGCCGCTGCCGCGACGACCTGGAGCGCTGGCTGCCCAAGTGGCTGCACGAGATTCAGAGTGAGCCGGTGCTTCTGCGGAGCTGACGTCAGACGCGGACGTGGCCAAGCTGCCGACTGGGAGCGGACGCGAGTTCCTGCTCGACCTTGTGGCGCTGTACTACCGCGTTGCGTCGGTCGTCGTCGACGGATACCTCAACCAGGCAGCGCAGCCGGACTCGGCGCAGTACATGGCGAGCTGCCACGAGCTGCTCAACCTCGTGGTGGGCAAGTGGAGCACCTCGCTGCACCTCTGGCCCAAGCTGTTCCTGCACGCGGCCCTTATCGCGGCACTGGCCCTCCCGAACGATGGTAAGCCATTAGCGACAACCACGCTAACCCAGACCCGCTGGTGCGCCGCGCACACGACCACTTCGCCGCCCTCGCCCACATGCTCCTCACGTCGGGCGGCAAGCTCCTCCACCGCCTCATGGAGCGGATGCAGGAGGCGCATGGTGTTGCTCCACCCATGGAGGTGACGTTCACGCCCATCCCTGACCTCGACCTGCCGACTGTCATGGCGTATACAGGCAGCGACAGCTTCTGGGCCGACCTGAGCGGCGTGCTCGGCCTGCCGCAGGGCGACGTGCTCAGCACACCCATGCACGTTGAGGGGCAGTGGGCACAGGAGTGGGGGGTGCGGCAGTAGGCCGGTGTTCCGTTACGTTGTATGGTCGTGTGATGCATAACGGCTTGTGTCAGCTGCGGTGAGCAGGTCAGCTGAAGGTACGTCGGTGCGGAATGTTTGCGGCCTGCAGCCCGCTGGCCGCTGCCCGAGTTCTCCGTCCGACCACAGTTCCAGGCCAAGGTTCAGCGCTCGCTTTCCGCGTGACCACTCTCCCCCACTCTGTGGAGCTAATCCGGCTTCGCTTGTGCCACCGGCGACGACATACTCTGCCCGCACAGACTTTGGCTGGGGTGAGCATGATCGGAATTCGGCCCGCTGGCCGACCAGGCTCGCATTCTCCGCGCCGTGCCTAAATCCATCTCGCCGGCGGCAGCGAGCTCGGGCGGCTCACCGAGACCGACGCCGCATATACATGCAACGCAATGCGGCGCGGCTCTCCACACCCCACCATGAGCCCAGCAGCCACAGCCACCATGCCAGCACCGACCTCGACCGCGCTCAAGACCAACGGGTACACGAACGGGCACACCAACGGGCAGGCGACGGACGCGGCGTCCGACAGCTCGGGCTCCCCCCCGCGCCCCGAGCTCATCGCCAAGCTGAATGCGTCGCTCGCGACCATCAAGCACGGCCCGAACGGCATCTTTGCCAACTCGTACGCGTCCCCCAGCCCCAGCGGCGCCGCGACCCCCGTGCCCTTCATCGACCTGTCGGCGCTGCAGACCGAGGGGCGCAACGCCAAGACGCGCGACATCGACATCGCGAGCACCGAGGAGATGTGTGGTGGGTCCTACACTTGGCATGAGCTCACCCAAGGCATGATCAACGAGCAGGACCAGACGGTCGCGCTGAGCGTGCAGCGCTGCATCCCCACCATTGCGCGCGTGATCGACGAGCTCGCCCCCAAGGTGCGCGCGGGCGGGCGGGTGGTCTACGTCGGCGCGGGGACTAGTGGGCGCCTCGGCATCCTGGACGCGAGCGAGATCCCGCCCACCTTTTCGGCACCGTACGGGCAGTGGATCGGCCTGATCGCCGGCGGCAACCGCGCGATCCAGAAGGCCGTCGAGGGCGCCGAGGACAGCCCCGAGCTCGGCGCCTCGGACCTGCAGGCCATCTCGCCGCCTCTGTGCCCCGAGCTCGACTCGGTCGTTGGGCTCGCGGCCTCCGGCCGCACCCCGTACGTCCTGGGCGCGCTCGAGTGGGCGCGCTCCCACGGCTTCTACACGGCCGGCATTTGTTGCGTCGCGCCCTCCGCCATGGCCGCGCACTGCGTCGACGCGATCGAGTGCCCCGTCGGACCCGAGGTCGTCACGGGCAGCACGCGCATGAAGAGCGGGACCGCGCAGAAGATGGTGCTCAACATGATCAGCACGGGCGTCCAGCTCCGCGTCGGCAAGACGTACGGCAACCTCATGGTCGACGTCAAGCGCTCGAACGCCAAGCTCATCAACCGCGCACGCGGCATCTTCCGCGCCGTCCTCGAGCCCTATGCCACCAAGGTCGAGCTTGCGGTGGCGCTCGAGGACGACGAGGGGATCGACAGGCTCATCGACGCGTGCGACGGCAGCGTCAAGAAGGGCATGGTTGCCGCACGGTGGTGCTGCTCCCCCAAGGAGGCGACGGAACGCCTCGAGGCCGCCGACGGGCTCCTCAAGAAGGCCCTCGAGGCCGCCGCTTAGCTATCATAACACACGTAGACATCTGTATTGGGTACATGCATCGGACTGGGACTTTGACTGTGGCCGCGGCCTGGATGGTGACGCCGGAGTGTTTTCGACCGACCATGGGCGGCATGCTTCTGGCTTCTTGGCATACCCGCTCCTCGCCGCTCCTCGCATCATCGATGCTCACCTCGGCAGCCGCAGGCCCCGACATCGCCCCCACTCGCTTCGGCGCTGTCCGTTAGAGCACCACGGCTCCGCCGCACCGCCTCCGAAGCCGAAGACGCTAAATCAGCGCCGGATCCGCCACACTCGCGCAATTTCACGCCATAGAACCCAATACATGTTGCACTACTACGCACGTGCTACTTGAGCAGCGCCTCGAGCCCGCTCCTCCCCGGCTCCGGCATCTTGACCGTCTGGAACCGCCACCCGCGCTCCTCGAAGCGCTTCTCGACGAGCCCCCAAAACGCCTCCACCTGCCCCAGTCCGCCCGCCACGACGATCATCGTCTCCTCCAACCCGGCCTCGAGCGGGGCGAGGGTGGCACACACCTGCTCCGCCACGACGCCCAGCAGCCTGACGGCCTCGTCGTCGCCGCCCTCCGCCGCCGCGACGACGATCCTCGAGCACCCCGCGATGCGCTTCTTGCGCTCCGCGTCGCCGTCGGCCGGCGTCCTCTCGGGGTCGAGCCTCGAGCTCGCGGCGATCAGCCGGTCCGCCCCCGTCGTGCGGTCGAGCCCGAAGTGCGCGAGCAGGTCGCGGTGCCACGCCCGCAGCTCGCGCCGGTTCGCCGCGAACGTCAGCACGCTCTTGACCGCCTCCTTGCCGAGCGCCCACCCGCTCCCCGCGTCGTCGAGGAGCGGGCCCCACCCGCCGCTCCGGGCCACCTGCTCCGCCCGCCCCTCCTTGTAGTCCCAGAGGAGGGCGAGCGAGCCCGTCCCGCAGATGAACGTCACGAAGCGCTGCGGGCCCCCGCCCAGCGCGGGGGCGGTGAGGAGCTCGCCGTCGCCGGTGAGCCGCACCGCGCCGAACATCTTCTCCAGGGGTGGGAGAAGCGCGTCGCGGTCGCTCTGGCGCGTACAGCCCGCGTAGGCCGCCCAGACGCGCTCGAAGACCCTATCGGCGGGGAAGGTAATCTCAGACGAGGGGTCGGCCTCCCGCAGCGCCTGTACGGCGTTGGAGACGGCCTCGCGCGTCGCGGCGAGGCAGGCGTCCAGTCCAAACGTCCTGCCGTCAGCTTGAACCCCGATGACTCACAAGTTGGACGGGCCTGCGTGGCCCACCGCCACGACACCCGTGTCCGCGTGCGCGACGAACGCGCTCGTCTTGGTGCCCCCGCCGTCGATGCAGAGATGATAAGGCATGATGGTGTTGAACCGATGGTGGACGCGAGCTATTATCTCGGTTGTCGGCGATGAGCGTGGGCTTGACTTAGGGCTCGGCAATTTGCCCGACGCGGCGGGATGGCCGACCCCTGCGGTGCCCAACCTCGCCTAACACCCCGCCGCCGGCTCCCCGCCCCCACCCTCAGCCCCACGGCGCGGAGGCGATCCCTGCTGCGGGGACGGGGGAAGCGGCGAGGTCGCCGTTGGCGGGGGTGAAGTAGTGGGGGGAGCGTGATGTGAGGGTGATGTCAGCCATGCGATGCGGAGCCACTGGGGATTGGGGTCGGACGGCTTCGAATGGCTGGCGGCGTGTGTCAACCCACACGCGCCCAACCCACACGCGCCGGTGTGTATGAATGGTGCTGTGCCTAGTGTGTGCGTGGGGCGTGTGTATCGCTAGATGTGTGGCACACGCACGCCAATCTTGTCGAATGTGGCAGTTGGGTTACAGGATACGCTAGACTCCGCGGTACAATCACCTCCTTCGTGTCCCCACCAGCTGCCATCACTATGCTGCCGATAAGAACACACCATGTGACAGCCTTGAGTTCTCGGGGACGCTTTGGGACGCCAAAGCAAGCCACTCACCAGAGCCGCCCCTGAGCTGGTGCTTATCAACTGCCGACGTCTGCCGATCCTTATCTGAAGGCCCTTGCGGCAACCATTCTCCAAACAATAGGTACATGCAGTTGATTCCGAGCACAGACTGGGCTAGACTATCGGAAACGGTCTTTTCGATCTCCCACCCCCCTCGCCCCATTCCCCTTCTCCTACTCCCTCTACGCGCTGGTGCTGAGGCGGCGGGTCTCGGCGGCCTCCTTGTTGCGGGCGCCCGGGCGGTCGTCCTCCTCCGAGGTGAACAGGCCCTTGGCCTCGGTCTCGGTGGGCTCGGTGACCATGAGCACGGCGGGGAGGGCGAAGATGAGGGCGCCGGCAACGATGGCCCAGTTCGAGATGAACTGCTTCATGCTGCTGAGGTGGTTGGCGGTGAGGCGGAACGCGACGGCGCCGCCGACGCACTGCATCGACTTGTAGACGCCGACGAAGCGCGCGGCCTCCTTGGGCGTGTTGCAGAGCGCACCGAGCATCCAGTACGCAAAGCCCTGCCAGAAGGCGTCGAGGGCGCCGTACCAGATGTACAGCCAGCAGGGGCCGACGTAGAGCTTGGCGTCGGAAAAGTCGATAAAGTTCTTCTTGCCCTGCGCGTCGAACCAGTTCTGGTAGGCGAGGCCGCCGCCCATGATGACGTTGCCGGTCACGAAGACAAAGGCCCAGCCGCAGAGGGCGCGCTTGGGGCGGGTGAACCACGGCATGTCGAGGATCAGGCCGATGGCCATGCCGCCGAACATCTGCGCCGCCCAGTAGAGCGCCGAGTTGAGGGAGCGGGCGCGGAGCGTGAACGACCCGCCGTTGACAATGTTCTGCTGGTACGAGTAGAACCCTGTGGGTTAGCGTGAAACGCCCAGGGCCAGGGCCAGAAGGACTCACAGTTGGCGGCAAAGCACATGGGGAGGAGGAACAGGATGCGGGGCTCGTCCTTGAGCTGGATAATGTGCTTGATCTCGTCCTTGGCCTTCTTGGAGAAGTTGTCGTACCACCTGCCCTCCTTCTTGGCCTGCGGAGGGGCGGCGCGCGAGCCGTCGGTGCGGCGGACGAGGTGCGGGGGAACAAGGAAGAAGCAGAGGGCCCAGCCGACGAGCATGAGAACCATGAACGCCACATAGGTCGAGTCCGAGACCGTCCCGGCCTTGATGCGGTTGTAGTTGATGCCCAGCGAGATGAACGAGCCGATGGCGCCGCCCAGGTTGACTGCGTAAGCGAGAATCGAAGGGAAGTCCGGAAACCGACCAAAACTCACAGATCATCCAGAAGAACGCGATCGACCGCCCCTTCTGGTGCGGGAGGGGGTAGGAGAGCATGATTGCGCCCTGCGTGATCCAGAGCAGGGTGGCGCCGCCGCCCAGGATGGCGCCGGCCGCGATGACAAAGGCGCCGTTGCCGCGGTGGTTGTAGTTGAGGAGCGAGCCGGTGTAGAAGGCATACGTCCAGCCGCCCATGATGATGCAGCGCACGCCGAAGATGTCGAACATGGGCTGGCCCATGAGCAGGCCCGTGGCCGCGCCGACCGAGAGGAGCGCGACGGACGCGTTGGCGCCGATGGTGGGGTCGAGCTGCCCCGAGCCGCCGAGGCCCGAGATGGCATTGTACATGCCCGGGAGGAAGAAGCAGATGACGGACACCAGCGTGATCTGGCTCCACGAGTTGAAGTAGAGGCGGTACCAGCGCGGCTTGCCGGCGAAGTCGTCGGCGACCTGCTGCTCCTCGAGCGAGAGGCTGCGCTCCTTCTCCGAGTCGGGGGTGTGGGGCGTGTTGGTCATGTTGGCTGCGGGGTCGTTCGTGCCCCGCGCCGCGCTTTATGTAGTGTGCAACGCCAAAACAACGCTCGCGGTGCTTGCTGAGTGGGTCACGCGGGGCACAGGGTGGGGACGTCGGCGGGCTCGGCGAAGCTGCCGACGCGAGCGCGCGAGCGCGGAAGGTCGCCAGAGGGGCTTACGACATCGGTCCAGGAATGCTAAACCTGGACCTGGGCACACGACCTTATCTCCACTCGTTTTCGTCGGCAGATTCAGCGGTACGGCCATGCCCGAGCCCCGAGGCCGCGTGCCCGGTGCTTGGTCGCGGAATGAACGTGCCCAGGTCCTCGACGAGGTTGTCAGCGGCGAGATCTGCGGGTGGAGCAGCGCCAGTCTTTCGGCCCGCAGTGGAACGGTCCGTGTTGCGTTCCGCACGGCGGTACCTTGTTCCATCGATGGAAGCGAACTGCTTGCCCACAGGCGACCGGCGGGAGATGCCGAAGCCTGCTGCCTCAGCGGATCTGGACCTGGCCCACCTCCAACACTTGGCCGCCTGATCACCGCGTTCATTGTACACTTCCCGCCGATCGTGCCGATCGTGCCGATCGCCTTGGAGGTTACAGATGGGGCCCGGTGTCGGATGAGATACAGGGGGCAGATCTGCGCCGAGTCAGAGTGGGGGGCAGCGCTCTTCGCCGGCGGTGAGCGGGGCTGCTGGCGCGAGCGTGGCTTCTGAGGTGACCTGGGCAGGGATGAGCGGGGCCACTGGGATGTGGGGCCGACGGTCGCCGCTTGTGGCGATCTGGCCGAGTGGAGTCCACCAGCTTGTGCCACAGTCGGCGGAAACTGCAAGACACTTGATACAGGTTGTGACGGGACAAGACTGCCACTGCTGCTTGGTGCGGTCTCTTGCAGGCCTTAGCGAGGTGCTAGCCTCAGAGAGGGGCAGGCCTCAGAGAGGGGCAGGCCTCAGAGAGGGGCAGGCCTCAGAGAGGCGCAGGCCTCAGAGAGGGGCAGGCCTCAGAGAGGCGCAGGCCTCAGAGAGGGGCAGGCCTCAGAGAGGCGCAGGCCTCAGAGAGGGGCAGGCCTCAGAGAAGTACTGCAAAGCGACCAAGTGCACCCGCGAACAGCGGCCATCTACCCAACTGCATGAGGTGGGGTGGGGCTCAGAGAATAGTCTTCGCTTTGGTAGACCGCTTGCCGTGGCTGGGCCACTTTGAGTCCGCCGCAGCGCCCCGGCACCACCCAGAACAGCCTCTACCCTCCTTCCCCAGCACGCAGCGTGGCAATGAAGGCCTCCCTCCGCTGCTCGGCCTTCCGCGATGGCTCCAACGTAGTGCACGTCTCGCAGCACTCCCACCTGAACCACCCGCCACCCCGTGCACCTTGATTCGGGTTCCAGCTACACTACATTACACATCGGAGTCAGGCTGTAGCGTGCTGTAATCTGTGGTCTCCTCCACACTTTTGCTTCCCACCACCAACCCCCCTACAGCTGCAAGCATGGCGCTTGGCGGGGCGGAGAATCACCTGGAAGATATCTTGTCCGATCCATTCTCCCTGCATACATGACGAGTGTACGAATGACGGGCGAGGCTGATCGTGATAGACTATCGGCGAGGCCCGTGATACCGCCGATCAGCCACAATCTACTGTACTCCTCCCTTCAGCCACAGCGGCGACTGCACAACACTCGGACTGCGGGACATGTCTACACTCCATGGATGCTCGCAGACCGCCCGCCTGGGCGAGTCCTGGGGCCGCAGCAGCTTGAGGCTCGGCGGCGTCATGGAGTGTGCCAAGATCCAGATTGTTTACCCGGCGTCAGCCACATGCGTCAGTCTGACGCCCACTTATCGCTCTGCACCACCTCTACCAAAGTCGCGCATGTGGATCGCTCGGCCGCCCGCACCGCAACTCGGACCCGCCAGCGAAGCTGGCCGCCAAGCCCGAAACAGGGGTGTGGAGATGGTGGAGATCGGAGCCCAGGAGGCTTTAGAATCATTCAGAACTTTCGTATTCCTGAAACAAGATGGCTTCTAGTGTCAAAGGCCCAGACAACACTGCCTTGCACCGCCCGTTGATCTACGACATGGACGGAGCCGGCGGCGCGAAGCGAGGGGTGCCGGCCGCCGAAGCCGATACACCGTCGCCGTCAGTATGCATGAGGGCGAATCTGGTGAGGGTGAGACAGGAGGCGCCGGCGGTTCCTTAGCCACATGCTTCCCAAGCTTTAAGCTGTGCACGGCCAACCGAGGTCCGAAGCGACGCCGTCAATGCACCAGCGGCGTGCTCGGCGACGGACCCGGCCACGGAGCGAGCACGACGGTGGTGCTGGCCGGTCCCGGCATGCGGGAAGCGAGCGGAGGCGAGAGGCAGGCACCCACCACGGGCAAAGGACGGGCAAATATCGCACGAGCCAAGACCACCAAGACAACAGCTGCGGAGGACGCCCCACCCCGCCCTGTTCCCACCGGCTGCGGCCAAGCCTCGGCGGATGGTGATCGGCGCATGCTGCTCCGTCCATCCCACCTGGACCTATGGCCTCTGGACGCCTCTGGAAATCGCTCAGTTGTACCGTTTACTCGGCCTGGCAACACCGCTGTTGTCGTCACACCTCGGCGCACGTGCACACGGCTCACCTACTAGCTGCACCGCGTTCCGGAGCCGCCTAGACCGGCCCCGACGGGCACTGGGATCGCGCCCACGATCGTACCCATTAATCGCGCCTGAGATCGGCGCCCACTGGGATCGCGCCCACTGCCTTCCCAACACTAGCGCCGAAGTACTAAAGCCCCCAGGCTGCAGCTACATCCACATTCATCCGAACAAGCTCCGCACCATGGGCTGGAACTTGCGCAAACGCTTCAACAATGAGACGCACCGCAGCCCCAGCAAACTCTGGACGCAGACGGCGGCGCTGACCCGCAAGAACTGGTGCGTGCGCCGCCGGCGTTGCTGACGGCAGGATCGTGATCTGGCGCCACAAGTGGTGGAACCTCGCGCGCTGCCTGATCCTCCCCCTCGCGCTGGCGAGCTACATCGCGCAGACCCTCGAGTTCTACAAGGACTCGGGGACGCGCGGGGCGGGGCACGTCGCCGCGCTCCCACGCGCGGGGCGGGGCACGTCGCCGCGCTCCCCGAGCTGCCCCCCGACCTGCTGGGGTACCGGCTGCTGATGCACGACCCGACGGGCGGCGGCGCGGGGCTGCTGCAGGCCGCGCTCGCGGCGGCGGGGGTGAACTCGAGCGTCGAGACGTTGCCCAATCGAGATGACATCGGGCGCGCGTGCCGCTCCAACCTGAACGCGCGGAGCGACTGCTTCGGCGCCGTCTTCTTCGACCAAGTCGACCCGGCGACCGGCGAGCTCAACTACACCCTCGGGGCGGACTTTGGGCTCAACGTCGTCGACGTCGACGACTGGACCAAGGACGACTTTATGCGCCGCCTCCTGCCGCTCCAGTGGGCGATTGACGCGGCGTGGGTCAGCCAGATCACGGGGACGGCGCCGCCCCGCCCCGACGCGTGGCTGTACACCGCGCTCGACAAGGACGCGTACGACGAGAAGATCCGCCTCGAGTTCCTCGACGACATGCGCGGCGTGCTCGTCATCTCCTTTGTCGTCAACTGGCTCTTCATCGCGTACCACCTTCCGGGGTACGTGGCGGCCGAGCGCGCGGCGGGCCTCACCGAGCTCCTCGAGGCGATGGGGTGCGGCGCGCTCCCCCGCATCCTCTCGTGGCACTTTAGCATCACGGCGTCGCACTTTCCCTCGTTCGTCGCCATGGCCGCCATCTACCGCGGCATCATCTTCAAGAACACCAACATGGGCTTCCTGCTCATCTCGTACATGGTCATGGGCGTGAGCATTGCGAGCTGGGCCTTCTTCGTCGCGGTCCCGTTCTCCAAGAAGCCGACGCTCGCCGCCATCGCCACGTTCGGGCTCACGTTCGTCGGCGCCATCGTCGGCATCCTCGTCAAGTCGCGCGCCGCCGCCCAGTGCGTCCTCACCCTCTTCCTCCCCACCTCGCTGGTCGTGTTCGTCCACCGCAACATCGCCAGCTGGGAGGTGCAGCACCTCTCCGCCAGCTTCAGCTGGACAAAGCAGAGCCCGGCGGGCGACGCGCCCGCGCTCCTCCTCATCGTCTTCGGCCTCGTCAACATTGTCCTCTGGCCGTTCCTCGCGATCGTGCTCGACCGCGCCATCTTCGGCCTCCCGAGCACGCACAGCGACAAGGAGCCCGGCTTGGTCAACCGCCTCCTCGCGCGCTTCACCATCGCCGGCGCGACGCACGCCGGCCGCATGGACCCCCGCACGGCGATCCACGTCTCGCACCTGCGCAAGAGCTACGACTCGCGCCGCTTCTTCTTCTTTGGCCGGCGCAAGTCGGTCCTCGCGATCGAGGACCTGAGCTTCGACGTGCCCCGCGGCGAGATCTTCTGCCTCCTCGGCCGCAACGGCGCGGCCAAGTCGACCGCGCTCTCCATCATCGCGGGGCTGACCTCGCGCACCTCGGGCGACGTGCAGTACGCGCCCGACCTGCGCGTCGGCATCGCGGGGCAGAAGGACGTGCTGTGGGACGACCTCGACTGCGAGCAGCACGCGGCCCTCTGGCGCGCGATCAAGGGCCTCGACGGGCGCCGCGACTCCGCCCTCGACCTCGACCTCCTCGCCCGCTGCGACCTCACCCCCAAGGCCAAGTGCCTCTCCTCCAAGCTCAGCGGCGGGCAGAAGCGCAAGCTCCAGCTCGCGTGCGCGCTCGCCGGCGGCTCCAACCTCCTCCTGCTCGACGAGATCTCGAGCGGCCTCGACCCCCTCTCCCGCCGCGCGATCTGGAAGGTGCTCGCCGACGTGCGCGGCCACGGCCTCGGCGGCAGCCCCGCGACCGTCGTGCTCACCACCCACTTCCTCGACGAGGCCGACTACCTCGGCGACGAGATTGCCATCCTCAAGGCGCCCGGGAGGCTGCTGGCTGTCGACTCGCCCGTGGGCCTCAAGACGCGCCTCGGGCACGGCTTCATTCTGGCCGTGGACGACGCGCGCGCCCACGCCTCCCAGACGGCGCTGAGCATCCTCGACGCCCTCCGCGCCAAGGACCCGAACATCAGCATGCGCGCGACCAAGGGCCGCCACCTCTACACGACGGGCAGCAACGACGTCGCCAACGTCCGCGCCCTCACGCAGGTGCTCGCGCGGGCGCGCGCGCGCGACCCCGACCTCCGGTACACGGTGGGCAGCACGACGCTCGAGGACGTGTTCATCGAGCTGAACCGCGGCGCGGGGGACGTGGACGCGTCGCCGCGCTTCGCCGAGCTCGAGCGCGACGCGAGCGCGCCCTCGTTCACGGACAAGTCGGGCGACATTGCGCTCATCGAGCTGCAGGTCGACAGCCTCGCCAAGGGCGCGCCGCTGGCGCTCACGCCCGGCGAGAAGCGCCCGTGGTGGCGCGCCGGCGCCGAGATGGCCGCGAGCGTCACGCACAAGCGCCTCTGGGTGCTGCGGCGCGCGTGGCTCATCCCCGTCGTGGCCGTGCTCGGCGTCGCGCTCGGCGCGACCGTGCCCATGGTGTTCATGAACGGGCGCTCGCCCAGCTGCGAGCCGGTCACGACGACAAAGGACGGCGAGGGCATCCGCGCGCTCACGTACCCGTACTCGTGGCTGTCCACGGACAGCCACTTCTCCTCGCCGCTCTTTGCGCCCGGCGACGCGCAGCTCGGCAACTGGACCGCGACCCCCGGGCTGGACCTGCGCACCGTCGAGAACCGCGCCGCGCTCGAGTCCGCCGTCCGGAGCAACATGCGAAACGAGACGTTCGGCGGCATCGCCCTCGCCCCCGGCCTGGTTGCGTACGAGGGCGACCCCGACAAGCACATCCTCCAGGTCAAGGGGCTGAGCGCGCTCAACCTCTACTCGAACGCCCGGTTCCAGGAGCTCGCGCCGGGCGCCCCCTTCCGCATCCGCGTGAGCTACGGCGAGCTGCCGTACGCCGACTTTGCGCCAACGGGCAAGGCGCTCCTGTGGATCACGTTCTTCGGCATGGTCATGGCCATCTGGCCGGCGTTCGCCACCATCTACCCGGCGACGGAGAAGCGCGCCGGCGTGCGCATCAACCAGTACTCGAACGGCGCGCGCCCCGCCGCGCTGTGGGCCGGCCACCTCGCCTTCGAGGTGCCGGGCATCCTGATCGTCGCGACGATCGTGACGGTCGCGGCGGCCGGCGCGGGCCAGTTCACCGCCCTCGGCCAGTTCTGGGCCTGCCTCGTGCTCTACGGCCTCAGCGCGACGTGCTACGCCTACCTCCTCAGCGTGTTCTTCAAGACGAGCTTTGGCGCGTGGGCCGCCGTCGCGTCCATCAACGGCGTCGTCTTCCTGTACTACGTCGTCATGTACCAGGTCATCCAGCTCAACGACAAGACGGGCGACGCCGACCGCAACATGGCCGTCGCGCACTACGGCTATGCGGTGATCCACCCCGTCGCGAGCATTGTGCGCGCGGCGTTTGTCAGCGTCAACATCTTCAACCTCCTCTGCGACGGCCGCGGCGGCCGCGTCACCGACCTCGGCAAGATGAACCTCTACGGCGCGCCGGTGGTGTACATGCTCGCGCAGGGCGCGCTCGCGTTCACGCTGCTCGTGTGGGTCGACTCGGGGTACCCGATCCCGCACTGGGCGCGGCGCAGCGGCAAGATCAGGGGCGCGGACCCGGCGCGCACGCCCGACGTGCTGGCCGAGGCGGCGCGCGCCGAGGCATCACACGACGCGCTCGTCGTCGACCGCCTCACCAAGCAGTTTGAGAAGAAGGCCAAGCCGTCCGTCGACGACGTAACCTTTGGCGTCGCGCAGGGCGACACGTTCGCCCTCATCGGCCCCAACGGCGCCGGCAAGACGACGACCCTCGGCGTCGTGCGCGGCGTCACGCAGCCGACGCGCGGCGACGTCCGCGTCACGGGCTACTCGATCGTGCGCGACCGCAACCACGCGCGCGAGGCCCTCGGCGTGTGCCCGCAGCACTCGGCGATCGACGACCACCTCACCGTCCGCCAGCACCTGTGGCTGTACGGGCGGCTCAAGGGCGTGTCGCGCGCCGCGCTGGCGCGCGACGTCGAGGCCCTCCTCGCCGTCTCGGGGCTCACGATCAAGTCGGACGAACTCGCCAGCTCCCTCTCCGGCGGCAACCAGCGCAAGCTGAGCCTCGCGTGCGCGCTCATCGGCGACCGGCCCGTCATCCTCATCGACGAGTTCTCGTCTGGCGTCGACCCCTTCAGCAAGCGCGAGGCGTGGCACACGGTAAATACTCCAGTAAATGTCGCTGACGCCAGCTCGAGACGCTCACGCGCGAGCGCGCAGTCGTCATGACGACGCACAGCATGGAGGAGGTGGACGCGCTGTCCAACCGCGTCGGCATCATCGCGTCCAAGCTGCTCGGTGAGTTCCGCGGCCGCGGCCAACAAGATGCCGGTCCGGCCCGACCCCTGTTATTATCACCCCTAACGCGCAGCCGTGGGCACCCCCGCGTCCCTCAAGTCGCGCTTCGCCACGTACGAGGTGCACGCGCGCGCGCAAGACGTGCACCCTCTCGTCACGTTCCTCCGCGAGGTGGGGTTCGGGCCGGCGCACGTCGCGCAGGACACGCTTACGCGTATCTCGATTCCGGGCGTGCGCGAGAACGAGCTGGACACGCTGCTCGGCGCGCTGCGGGCGGCGGAGCGCGACCTGGCCCTGGGGGAGATGACGCTGCACGAGTGAGTCCATTCAGTTGTGTGGGTGGGCCGATCGCGGATCGGCAAACAGAGTGGGGACAGGGGCAGGGCAGGGGGCGCAGGGCACACGAGCGCTGGACCCTGCGGCGATGCGGGGAAGGAGGGGGCGCGGCCTTGTCCTGCGCCGCGCCGCTGCACTACTCCGAGTCGGATGGAAGGCGAGCGAACGTCGCACAGCCAATGACACGGGCGCGGCTGTGGCGATGGATGCTGCGAGTCGATGCGAGGTGCGGGGTGACAGGGGTGGAGGAGCTGGGGCCCACTCTGCCGATCATCAGTAGGGCTGACACGTCAGAGCGTCCACGGAGGCCGCCTTCCTCGCCATTGTGCGGGAGAACAATGTCAAGGAGGAGAACACGGAGGAGGAGCCCAAGCAGCGCAAGTGGTGGCAGCGCGCGTTGTGGCAGCGCAAGAAGCGGGACGGGGGAGAGGTTGCGTGAGTTGCAGTGCTTGTGAATAGAGATTTCGATAGACATGCGTTGATAGATATACCTGCTGGATGAGATGCCGAATGCCACATTGTCGCGCATGTCGACGCCAGGCAGAGGTCAGCTGATGCGGGCTGGCGCTGGCGATGGGGGTGGGCAGAGTGGGCAAGTTGAGTGGACGCAGAGTGGGGATTGTGGGTGACGAGTTGGGACAAGGGCATGAGGGCAGGTGCGATCGCGGGGCCACGCAGGCGCGGGCGCCGAGTGTATTTACTCGTTGTTAATGTGGATTAGCCCTGAGGTGTCATTCTCTAATTGGACTGTTTAGTACAAGGTTGGGATTGTTGACGTCAGTGGCAGTGGGCGGCAGGACGTTGTAATGGTCACGAGGACAATCCGATCTTGGACTGTTCCCTCTCCGCCCATGCTGCCCATGCTGCCCAGACGCTGGGCGGATGCGAGCCGAGTCGATGCTAGCCCAGCCTCGAGAGATAGCCACATGCCAACTGCAGCTACAGGCCGAGCACGTCAACGCCGATCCACTCAGACCACCGACACCACCTGACCTCGGTACACCACCTATAAAGCCCACGCACCCCCCATACTTCCACATCCTCACCACACGTCCAACAACGTATCCACAACCACCACAACCACTACTACTACATTCACCCCTCTCCGCTCCAAGCAACCCCCCAAACCCCCACCAACCAGTGCCCAAGATGACTCGTACCGAGGTATGTCGCTCGACTCCGGGGCTGGGCCAGCGCTGACGCTCCCTCCTCACGCCACGTCGCTCGCACGATCACGACGGCCATCCTCTGTATCCCGTACTCGCACGTACTAACCCGGTGCTCTCACCGCTCCGCTCCACTCCTCCACTCCTCCACCCCGCCCGACCCCCCCTCGTCACCGGTGACTCCGCTCGCACGACCGGCCCGTGCGCCCACTGCCGCTGCCCTTCTTCTGTCCTCCAGCGCAACACCTCCCCCGCCGCGATCATGCGCGACCGCCACTCCCGCACCGGCCTCAACAAGTCCGAGTTTGAGCGCAAGGGCGGGGCCGGCGCCCACAACTGGGGCTCGATCAACGACGAGGAGCGCGCCGAGCACGACGGCCGCCTGGACGCCCAGCTCGAGACGGCCATGTTTGACGACGGCGAGGCCCCCGCCGACAGCGACAAGGTCGACGACCTCCCGGAGCGCGAGCCCGTCGTCGCGCCCCAGCGCCGCATGAGCCAGGTGTCGGACCAGGAGCGCGCCGACGCCCTCCGCTACCGCGAGGGCGGGCTCAAGCAGAACGGCGTCGACCTCGCCAACATTGCGCGCACGAGCCACGGCATTGCCCAGAGCCCGCCCGCCAACTCGGTCCTCGGCACCAGCCCCCTTCGCCAGAAGTCGGGCTTCTCTGCTGTAAGTCGCGCGAGCAGGCGGGCGGCGGGCATGCCTTCCGGGCATGCTCGCACGAGCCCCCTCCACCTCCCCCAGATCCAGCCCAGATCCCCACAGCCCCGCAGTCGCTGACACCCCGCAGCAGTGAGCAGTCATAGACTCATCCGCGCATAGCGCTCAAACCACCAAACACACGTAATCGCATGGGGTCCGCAGCATGAAGTGTATAGTAGTTGAACAGTAGCGAAAGATGAAAGAAGTCCACCTATCCTAGTGTGTACGGGGGGAGTGTGAGGGGCGGGGCGGCGAGCGCGGAGAGCGAGCGTGGAGAGACATCCAGCGCGGCGAGCGGGGTGCGGCCAGTTGGTGTGGACATGGTGTTCCCGATGGAGCGCAGCCCGCAGTCCGCAGCAGTGGCAAGTGTTCTGGATGCAGCCAGCCTGCGCCCGAAGGAATCGCTACGTGGTCCGGAAACGAGGCCCGAGCGCCGTGTCAGCCTCCCCAGGTCCTCTGCGGGCACGACTCGGGCGGCATGGCGACATGCGGAATGGGAATGACGTTGGGCGCCCCGCCGATGGCGGCTGATGTGGCGGTCGGCTTATCAGCGTATCGTGCGAGTGAGGTGATCTGCGGCCAGCCGGCCAGCTTGATGGGCCACCAGTACATCACGGCTTCTGCACGCACGATTGCGCAAGCCCGTCGCCTGGCTACCGCCGGCAGCCGTTCACATGTCGGCACATACCCAGGCCCGTTCCTAGACACGTCCGAGGATGGGACAGCTGCAGGCTGCTGGCTGCTGGGCCGGCTGTTGGGCCGGCTGCGTAGCGGAGGAGGGTTCTCGGTGCTTGAGTCGCCGCGTGGGCTCGCAGGCTCCCGTAGCTCAATCAACGCCGAGACGTTCAGACGCGTGTTCATTCAGACGCGCGTTCACCCCGCCGTCACCCCGCCGTCACGCCGTCGATCCAGGCACTCGGACGTATGAAGCCCGCCGAGTGGCAGCGTGGTAGAAGTACAGAAACCAGGAGCAAAGGCGGTGTTGGGGCACAGCTGGCACAGGGGCAAGGGGACAGCCCAGGACAGGGAGAGTGGGGTCCTGTAAACCCGGGAGTCCTGAACGGGCCTGGGGTCGCTCCTTGCACTTTGATAGTAGCGAGCTCGCGTTGTGGTGCGGCTGGCGCTGAGCGAGCGCTGGCGGCGCGCGATAGATGAGGAGAGAAAGTCGCCGACGTGGGCAGGAAGGTGGTGGAAGGCGAGGGGCTCGCGCAGACGAGGTCACAGGAGAGAGTGGGACGGAGGTCAATGACGGAGACGCAACGCGGGCTGCGCGGGTCGTATCGGGGGAGCTGTTGCTAGCACACTGCACATGAGATTGATAGAGAGCATGAAGAGGGAAGGAGAGGGAGCACCCGAGGGAGGGAGAGATACAGACTCCAAGCAGCAAGCAGGTCCCGTTCCGTCACCAGCCACCCGCCCAACTCCATTGCTCAACACCTGACCCATGACCCATGACCCATGACCACTCAAGCCACGCGTGCGCGTTGGTACAATTGGTACCTTGACGCGAGACGCGTACTAACGCGCTCACGACGTGCGGCAATGTCCGCGCTCCCGCCGCCAAAGATCGTCAGTCACGCCCCCTGGCCGCTCCTCGACTTGCCCCGCCATATCCGCCACCGGACTGCTTCACACACTTCATTAAACTCTCAAGACCCTACACACACCTCAGCTGTCTGAAATAGTATTCATTGGCGTCGGCGGCTGCAGAGGAAGGGGAAGAGGAAACGACGAACTAGAGAAAACACCACAGGGTAACGGGAGGGCGGCGACGAAGCACCAGAGACAAATGCGAGGGCGAGATTGGGGAACAGGTAGTCCCGAGTGATGCTGATTGCCGGGTCTCGTCGTTCATGCTCTCATCACACCTAGGCGGCCTCCTCCTTGGGCTCCTCCTCCTTCTTGGGCTCCTCGGCTGCGGCGTCAGCACGGGCTCAAGATCAAGTAAACTCACCGCTGTCCTGCATGTCCGAGGTCCAGAGGGTGAGGTTGTCACGGAGGAGCTGCATGATGAGGGTCGAGTCCTTGTAGGACTCCTCCGAGAGGGTGTCGAGCTCGGCAATGGCGTCGTCGAAGGCCTGCTTGGCGAGGTGGCAAGCGCGGTCTGGGCTGTTGAGGATCTCGTAGCTGCGCGGTCAGCCAAAGGACGGGGCGAAAAAGCGCTGAGAACTCACTAGAAGACGGAGAAGTTGAGGGCAAGGCCGAGACGGATGGGGTGCGTCGGGGGAAGCTCGGTAACGGCGACGTCCGAAGCAGCCTTGTAGGCCTCGAGCGACTTGTCGGCCGAGTCCTTCCGCTTGTCGCCGGTGGCGAACTCGGCGAGGTAACGGTGGTAGTCACCCATCATCTTGTGGTAGAAGACCTTCGACTCGCCCGAGGCGGCCGAGGGGATGAGGTGCTTGTCGAGGACCTCGAGGATGTCCTTGCAGATCTTGGCGAGCTCGGCCTCGATCTTCTCCCGGTAGGTCTTGATCATGGCGACCTGGGCCTCGTTGCCCTTCGACTCCTCCTTCTGCTCGATGGAGGAGACGATGCGCCACGAAGCACGGCGAGCGCCGATGACGTTCTTGTAAGCGACCGAGAGGAGGTTGCGCTCCTCGACGGTGAGCTCCTTGTCGGACGAGGCGACGGCCTTCATGTTCTCGACCATCTCTGCAAAGGGCGTCAGTTCCTCGTTCTCTGCATCTTGTCATTTCCACTCACCCTCGTAGCGCTCAGCCTGCTCGGCAAGCTTGGCGAGGTAGACGGAGTCTTCGCGCGAAGTCGACATCTGTTTGGCGGGAAAAAGGGATGGCGGGACGAGGGAAGGTGGGTGAGGTGAAAGGATGGATGAATGGACGAACGATCGATTGCAGAGATGAACAATAAAAGCGTCAGCACACATTCGCGCACAGGCGGGTTTGGTTGCGAGGGCGGGGGACGGGGATGAACCGGGGGGCGGGGGCGGGGCGCGCAGACGGAGCGAATGCTGGGTGCTCGGTCGATAGCGCCTCCCAGCACTGCTTCCCACGACGCTAGGTGCCGCCATCCACCGTCTGATTGCTTGCACAGGCCACTCGCGCTCAGTCTCGAAGCGTTCGAGGCTGTCGACACGGCCAAAGCTCGCTTCGCAGTCGTCGGAACGCATCCGGACGCCAGGCAGTCGTTCGCCCCGTCTTCCCCGAGCCCTCTTTGCCCTTCCCTGGCGGGCCACGTCACGGCACGAGAAGAAAGGAAGGGGAGTGGGGTGTTTTGATACTCACAGTGATGCGATCTGCTTGGTTGTATGCAGCGGATGCACGGGATTAGAGAGCGATGGATTGAGGATGTAGAGTGGGTGAAGCGACAAAGCAATGGTTGGATGAAACACGGGTTGGCAAGGAAGGATGGGAACGCGACGTCAGCATGGCACTCGATTGGATTGGGGGGAGTGGTTGGGTGGTGACGGATGGAGGGGGGACCTGGGGGGGAAATGGAGGGAAGGTGGTAAGGGGGTGAGCCGACCACCGCACGATCACCACCAACACGCGTGTGACGTGGATGGCCGCCACTATTGCCCCGATAGCGTACACCACCGCCCGCGGCGACCGTCGCCCTCGCCCCCTCCGCTACGCGTCGCACTTGGGCACGCGAAGGTCCTCCTTGTGGGGAGAGGGCGCAACCACAGTGGAGAGGTGTGTCCAAGCGGGGACGCGCCGCGCTTCCTTGGAAAGGGGGCGGTGAAGGGACCAGGTGCCGAGCCGTCCGCCGCGACGGCTGTGATAGGACGTTTGGGAGGCGCTGGGGCAGCGGCGATGTTGTCGAGGGAGGGGATGGCGATGGATGGGGGCGGAGGGGTGACTTACGAAGTGGTTTAGGGGGTGGGGAAGGGAAGGAGGAGGATGGAAGGAAGAGGAATAAGAGTTGTAGTGAGGTATGGAGAAGGAGTCAAAAGGCGGGGGGTTGGGTGGTGGTTTGGGTGGTGGGGTGGGTGGATGATTGAGGGGGAGAGGTGAGGGAAGGGGAGGGGGCGGCGAGTGCGGTGCGGTGTGTTGCGTATGTGGGTTGCTGGGTGATGATGGCCCGGGTGGGTGGTGAGTGAGCGGGGGCAACTCGACTTGGCTGTCGTGTCGTTGGTGGCCGGCCCGTGGTTGGTCGGGGTGTGCTAGGCTGGGCGCTGGGCGGCCATGGGCGGGGTGAGTGGGTGGGTGGGTGCTTGATTACAGGCGCGCCAGGCAGCAGGCGATTGTGGGTGGGCGAGTCAACCAACTGGGTTGGGTGAGGGATCTGGCTTCAACGAGGGGTTGGGTGGCATGGGGTGGGGGTGCTCGCTGCGGTGGTGGAAGCAAAGGACCCTCCCGAGCCAGAGAGCCAGGGCATCAGGACAGGGGAGCTCGAGGCCGCGAGGCAGGGGCGCAGGGCGCAGGGCGCAGGGGGGCAAGGCCCAAAGAGGGAGGGCGCGGGGTGGCAGTGTGCGTGCGTGCGTGCGTGTGTGTGTGCATGGTCTGTGCATGTGGGTTGCCATGGTCTCTGCCTGACAAGCCTAGCCTCTCGTTAGGCCCACTTGCATAGATAAAGGGGTAATCCCCTCAGGGAATATCATCCCCTCATCCTCGGGTATTATGCCTCTGCTGCTCATCGTCTCTTACATGCACCCTGATAACCGCCCTGACGCTTCCACGCCCACCCTAGCAACCCTTGGGGCCCGTGCGCTGCCGTCCTTCTCCCGTCTGCGCCCGCCCTGAAAGCGCCCTGAAAATAAACAACGGGCAATTCGGGGTTTTATTAGGGATGGGCAGTGTGGCGGCTGTGGCTGCTCTGCCGCCGGTGTGAACCAATGAGGATGCGTGACACGTGCGGCATCCAGGCCCGGCGGCTACGGAGGCTGTGGCTTCCGACACCTCACAACGCGCGCAGGCCGCAGTCAGAGTTGAACGCACCCACGACCCGGAAGCGACAGGAAGCACAATGCGGGCTGGGCCTGGGTGCAATGACGAGGGACGTGCAGTGGTCGAGCAGTCTCGGCCCTCGGCCCGGCTTCCATATGTCAGTGCAACGCGAATACCCTCGAGCTCGCCTCAACCCATGCCGCCATGGTCACCATGTTGCGCGTCGCACATCGTGCATGCTCGCCGGTATCCCTTTGCTACTCCGGATCTCGCCGTCGACAACCACTGCAGAGCCGATTCCTGCCGCAGCTATACCTTGCAACCTGTCGTCCTCGTCTTGCCGCGTCTTGGATGGGGACGCGCATTAGCAATGAGCAAGTGCCGAGCTGTAATGATGCGCAGCGTAGAGTAATGACTCGTGCCCTTGTGTGCATACCTCCACCACTCCCCTAGCAGTCCCGATCGGACCATCATAGCCTTCATGCCATCACCCTCGACATCACCCGCCGAACACGAGCCACTACTGTTATTCGGTCCCCGGCCTAGTCTGTCACTCTCACTCCACCGACTCTTGTCACTCCTCCGCTGCTGCCTTTGGTGTTGACAATCATCTACTCTTGATACCTCGTTGACTGCCGAGTTGCAAGATTGGGCGACGCGAGTGTGCGAGATTAGAAGCCAAGGAACGGTGGCTTTATCCAGCAGGTTCGATCACGTATCCCGCATCTTACATCACACCCCACGACACAGTTCCCCACCCCCGGTCCCCGCCCGGCCCCCACCTCGCGCAGGTATTGGCCCAGCCACCACAGCCAGGAATACCGGTGTAAGGTAAGTGGTACCTGGACTGCATGGACTCTTGGACTGCCCGAGGCCGCCGGGCCGCGGGTGGCCGAGGCTGGGTCCGGTGACGATTCGATTCCAATGTCTGGGCTGACTGGAGGCGCCCACAATCACCAAAGCTTGGCGTTGTCTCTTTTACTCCACCATTCTTCGACAACACCTGCACATCCTTCCAATCCCTTTCCCTGTCTGGACGTGCACCCACACCACCCACATTACAATCGTCCATCTTTCTCAATTCTCTCGCCAAGACTCCAGTCTACACTAGCTCTCAGCCGCAGCCACCGCAGCCAGAATGGCGTCCAACATGGTGCCCCAGGTACGTCGCCCGCCACCCCTTCCCACTCCCACCTCGCTCCTCCGACGCGCAGCGCTGATGTCTCAGGAGGAGCTCCCGGTTCTCGAGTCATTCATCAACATTCGCAACCGCCTCACGGCGCTCAAGAAGGTGAGTCTCACGCTCGCCTCCTGGCGCGCGTTGCCGCGCTATCCCGGCGGCGATGGCGCAGCCATCATGTAACGCAGGCACTGACGCGTTATCAGGACTCGACCAGGTTCATCCGCGCCCAAGATGTCCTAGCAATCTACAAGGAGATTGTCAAGCAATGTGAGCTTGGCCGTTTGCCACCGGCTCGACCAACTGTGCTGACAATCAGTGGGCAAGCTCACCGACATTCGCGAGGAGCGCACAGAGGGCTCGTCCAGCCTCAACACCCCCATACCCGGCGGCTTCGAGCCCAACCGCGTCGACACCATCATCGCCGATGTCTTCTCGCTCATCAGCCTCATGTTCCTCACCGTGGGCAAGAGCCGCGAGAGCCCAGCCATTTATGGCCAGATCGCCAGCATGCGGGTATGTCCAAGCCAGCTCCGTTCCGAATTACGTCGCTCACCCCAGCAAATACTGACTCATCTCGACGAGTCGGGCATCTACACCGAGGCGTACCTCCAGGGATTCAAGGACCGTATTGATCAGCTCCGCGACATTATCAAGCACGACCGCGACGAGCAGAAGCACCCCGAAGCCGTGCTCAAGTACATGTCGTGGAAGCTCGACGGCAATGGTGAGAGCCATTGAGTCTGTTGCTGATGCCCAGACGCCATCCTCAAGAACCTCATGGAGTCGCTCGGTGTCCTCAACGTCGAGCTCGTCCCCATCCACAACCGCCTAGTCGCGCTGCGGAAGCAGCTCATCGCCCTTGCCAGCCAACCAAAGGTGCCCAAGGCCGAGCTCAAGCCCATTGTCGAGGAGCTCCGCAAGATTGACTCGTGGGTGACACCCCGGTGCACGTTGCTGACGCTCGCAGGAAGCGCGTTGATGGCAAGTTCCTCGGCCCTGGCGGCTCGTCCGTGCCCGAAGGACAGGCACTCCTTGGCGGCCTGATCGACTCGTGCTTCGAGATCGTGCAGGACATCAAGGCCCGCGAGGCGCAGGACGAGGTCAGCCCACCACTGAGGCCCATCTACGAGCGTCTCTCCCAGCTTGTCCAACAGCTTGAGCAGCTCAGTGAGTACCTGCGGATCGGGCGTGCGTGGGCATGCGTTGGGGCAGTGGAGGCTGCGACGCGATCTGCGGAGCCTGCTGGGTCTTGGCGGACGCACGGCTCACCCGCGTCTGTGTGGGAGACCCCGGCCTCGACGCGGGTCATAGGTCTTGGCGGAAGGTCACGCCATGTGCAGCTTCTTGGAGACCCCCAGCGGAACTGCCCACCTACCTCCACCTTTGAATGCGCTGACGCCAGCCCTCACCCACCGGTGGACGTTGCGCGAGACGGACCTGTATAAGTGAGTCTACGCACTGAACGCTGCGCTAATACCAGCTACCTGCTGCAGCTGCGCGAGATCGACTCGAAGCGCGTAGACGGCAAGTTTGTCAATGCCGCAGGAGAGAAGGCTGAGGGTCAATACGTACGTCGACATCGATCACCACTGCGCGTCGCTGACCCCAGGTTCTTCTCTACCTCCTGCGCAGGTGTTACGGCCTGATCTACCGCCTGATGGCCGAGTCGGAACCCATCTCGGAGGAGCTGATGCCGGTGGTGAGTCCGACGACTTGTTCCGTTTGCAGATCTGACGCCCAGGCCAACAAGCTGTCGACCATCAAGAAGTGCCTCAACGAGGTACTCAAGTACGGAGGACCGTACAGCCCGCGCGACCTGTACCCCTACCACATGGCGTTGCATCAGATCGACACGCTGCGCAAGGACGGCAAGTTCCTCGCCGACGACGGCAGCGTGCCCGAGGGCCAGGCGATCCTCAACGCGCAGTTGTCCGAGGCGCACGAGCTGCTCGAGATGCTCAAGGAGAGCATGTCGGACGACGACGACGACAGCGACGACTAGAAGCATCCATCGCGAAGGGGCAGGGGCGGGGGCTGAGCATTGGCATTGGACTGACGCTTGCTCAGTCGGCGTTGTACGATTTGGTAGCTTGTGAACATGCACGCAACAACTTAGCGCTACGAGTCGGGCGTGGGGAAGAACAACGAGAGTGCTGCGAGTCGGCCGGGCTGCGGAAAGGTGGGGGAGGGCTCCGGGCAAGGCGGAACCCTGTCTTGGCGGCCGACGTCGCCCCCGGTCCGGGCCCCGATGGCCACCTCGAGCACGCCACTCGTCCCACAGCCGCGGCTCGGGGATGCGGCGCGGTCGTCAGGTGATGCATAGGCGACTCGCTGCATGGTCCGAGCGTGGGCGCCTGGGAGCGACAGATCGAGGCCGGGGTAGTCACGTGACTAACCCGCCTTCTTCATTCATTCACCCCAGACCTGTCCCACCCCATCCAGCTTCCATCCACCTCAGTTCTTACATTGGCAAGGCTGGCCAAGCACATGACCTCCTGCAGGTCACATGCATGCAGAATTGCCAACAGTTGAGTCAGAAATCCCCCAAAAATCAGCACTGAATGCATGCATTTGCTAATCGGGAGCAGTCTGAGACCGTTCGCATGCATGCATTGGCAAAAATGTGAGATCGTAGAGTGTTTTGGGGTATGCATTGCCCATTCTGGCTGTTTCTGTGGGGATGTGGTTGACTTGGAGACCAGGAACTGTGGCAAGTGGGACATGGAGGGTTGGTTTGGGCTGACATGGTGGGACATTTTGGAGTGACATAAAAAGCAGGGGTCAGTCAGCACTTTGCTTCTTCCC
Organism: Cutaneotrichosporon sp. PK4640; assembly: GCA_023630115.1. Taxonomy (NCBI): domain Eukaryota; kingdom Fungi; phylum Basidiomycota; class Tremellomycetes; order Trichosporonales; family Trichosporonaceae; genus Cutaneotrichosporon; species Cutaneotrichosporon sp. PK4640. The sequence continues at coordinate 18,670 of JAMALN010000571.1, read as the reverse complement.
ATCACTTGTCCCACCTCACCCCACCCCACCCATCCATCTCATCTCATCCCATCCATCCAACACCTTCCACCATATCCTCCAATCACTCTCAAACTTTCTCCACACCCTCCCCTCCCCTTGTCCACTGCATAACTCCCTCTCCCCACTCGCCTTCTTGCATACTTCGCTGTGCATCCATCCCCTTTGCACTTGCCCCAGTTGAGTGAGACCACCCAGGCACAACTTTTTCGGCCTTGAACCCTGAGTCAACCCCGGTTTGATTCCGCCTCCACCCAACATCACCTCCACCTCGCTTTCGATTTCGGCATCAACAATGCCCCGCCGGCTCGAGAACAACCTCTCCGACGACGACTACGATGAGCTCGCGTCCGACTATGAGAGCGACTCCGACGTCAAGCCGTCCGACAGCACGATCGGGCAGATCCTCAAGGGAACGCTCGACGAGCCCCGCTTCAAGTCGGTGAACATGCGCTACCTCTACGGTGAGTTGACTCTGGCCGTCGCTCCACACCGTCTCATAATGGGAACTAACCTCCAGAGCTCATTCAGACGGGCACCGTCGACCTCAACCCCGACTACCAGCGTGATGTCGTGTGGCCTGACGCGCGCCAGGCAATGCTCATCCAATCCATCATGCAGGTGCGTCGTGTCTTCCTCCCGCGCTGACCACAGCACTACTACGTGCCGCCCGTGATCTTCGCTGTCGAGATGGACGAGGAGAAGGGGGTCGAGATGCGCGTCTGCATTGATGGCAAGCAGCGCTGCACCTCTATCCAGCGGTTCATCGACGGCCGCATCCCGTTCATCTCGCCCAACACGCGCGAAAAGTTCTGGTACACCAAGTGCCCAGGCCAGAAGGGTGGCAAGCCCCTGCCCAACTTGCTCAGGCAGCGCTTCGACCAGCTGGGCATCCAGGTCGTCGAGTACCGCCACCTCGACCTGAACCAGCAGCGCGACATCTTCCGTGAGTCTCCCCACCCTTCCTCTGAAATGCAACCGCTAACAGGCAGAGCGCGTCCAGATGGGCATGCCGCTCTCCGCCGCGGAGAAGTTGCAGGCGCTCGGCGGCCACTGGTCGACGTGGATCACGCAGCTCGAGAAGAAGTACATCATCGCGCAGGGTGGACTCAAGGACACTCTGCCCAAGTTCGACGTCGGCCGCGGCCGCCCCTTCCAGGTGCTCGCGTCGCTTGTTTACATGGTCCACGACCCGGAGAGCAGGGCCGTCCCCAGCAACGTGATGATGGGGCGCTTCCTCGAGCGCGGCGACCGTCCGGAGCGCCCCTTCCAGCTCAAGGTCGAGATGACGATGGCCATCTTCGTCGCTCTCGCAACCGACTACTACGACCAGGCGTTCGGCACAGTCGAGCAGCGTGTGGCCCCCGTCGGTGAGTTCCCGTGATCCCAAAGAGTGAAGCTGACAGACAGAGTTCATGGGCATCGGCCTACTCATCTTCAAGCGCATGAACACATACGGCATGGCGCGCCTGGCTGATGAGATCACGAGGATGCGTCTCCACCTGCGTAGCCGCCACAAGGACATCCGCGCCAACACCAACCTGTACAAGGACATCTACTCGTACATCGAGACGGTGCCGGCTGGCAAGAAGCCGGGCGAGGTGTCGGCGCGCGAGGAGTTCAACGGCGCGGAGAGCGACGACGAGGTGCAGCAGGCACGCATCCGCAAGAGACTGCGCGACGAGGACCGGGACGAGACGTACTACGACGCGGCTGCCGCGCGCGGCGAGGAGTCGGCCGTCACCGGGGCACTTCGGTCCAAGAAGCAGAAGAAGGCCAAGCCGCCCAAGACAAAGTCGCCGACGAAGGACAGGGCAGTCCCCGTCAAGCGCTCGCCGCCCCCAACGCAGGCGATACCCTCCCACCCCCCGCCCGCCTACGCCCCGCGCCAGACGGCCCCCCAGCCCGCACCCCCTCCGGCGCAGGCCCCCATCCGCCCCCCGCCCATCGGCATGGACGCGCCATACCGCGGCCCCGCGTACGTGCCGGCGCCGACCAACCGGTCGCCGCCTCAGCCGCAGAACAGGTCCCCGCCGCAGCCCCAGTACAGTGTACACACGTACAGGAACCAGGTGTTTAACAACCCTGGCCACGGGTACCAGCAACCGCCATACGGCAGGCGCTAGCTGAATGTCCAACCGCTACCATTACTTCAAAATGTTCCACATGTTCTCGTTTATCCTTTGGCGTGGTCTACCCTTCACTTGTATATCATACCTCCCCATAACGCATGTAACAGTTTCCTTCTGCTTCCTTTAGCCTAGTTTGCTATGCACTCTTGCGGGCGCTATGGCTGCTGCTCTAGCTCGGTTCGTCTTCGTGTTCCTGTCTTGCTCCTCTTCATCACCTCCCAGCTCCCAGCTCGCCTACCGGCCACAGAACACCAAAGGCCAGAACTGTGCATGGATGTGTACCCTACTTCTCCATGGCGGCGTTGCGCTTGCGCTCGGCCTCGGCGATCTCGTCCGCCGTCCGGGCGTCAAACACGCGGAGCCACCCCGCCCAAGCGTCCTCCCAAGCCACCGCCGTCTTGGGGCGCACAATCTCCCACCCCTCCCGCCCCCCGCGCCACCGGAGCTCGCGCTTGCGCCGCTCGGCCTTGAGGTCGTCCTCGGTGACGACGGGCTTGTCGCTCGCCTTCTCCTCGTCCGTGAGCTCGCGCTCGCCGCGCGCAAACGCCCGCGCGCTCTCCAGCCGCTCCCCCAGGCTCCGGTAGTAGTCCTGGCGCTGCTTCGCCTGGCGCTGCGGCACCTTCTCGTAGTCGGACTTGTAGAAGCGCTCGCCCTCGAGCCCAAAGTCGAGGTCGGACGGCAGCTCGGGCGCGAGGTGCGCGTCCTCGGTCCGGGGCTTGGGGCCCTCGAACGCGCGCGTCTGGTTCGTGATCAGCGCGTAGGCCGCCTCGGCGCCCTCCTTGACGCGCTCGCGCTCCGTGAAGAAGTTGTAGATCATGTACGGGATCTGCCCGAAGCCGAGGTAGTTGGTCCACGGGACGAGGAGGAGGGGCGGGTGGGCGGGCAGCTGCGCGGGCGCCGCGTGCCACTGGGGTGGGACGGCGGCGCCGGGCCCGACGGCGGCGGTGGGGCGGGGCGGGGCCGCCGCGCGGCTGAAGATGGACGTGCGCGCGGCTGCGGGGGCGGGGGTGACGGCGGGGTCCGTCTCGCCCTCGGTGGGCGGGACCCAGGTCTGGAAGACCGTGTCCCACTCGATCTGGTCCTCAATCTCCTTCTCCCACGTCCAGGCGTCGACGCCGTTGCGCCACCCGGCGCGCAGGCCGGCGAGATACTCCTTGAGCGCGGGGCGGCCGAGCAGCACCACGCCGCCCTCGAGCCACCGCTGGTCCTCGCTCTTGGCGGAGAGAGCGGCGACCTGGGGCGGGACGCCGAGGTCGGCCTCCTGCGGGCGGGGCTGGAGGCCGAGGCCCTCGCGGCGCTTGCGGAGGACGTCGGCGCGCACGATGCGCGCAATCGAGCCGTACAGCGGCGCCTCGACCTGCTCGTAGTCGATGGCCGCGGCGACGAGGTATGGCTGGGGTGAGTACTAGGCCTGCCAAGAGAGATGGCCGCAGTCGTCTCTCGCCGCCCCACTCCACTCACCTTGATGTACTTCCTAAAGTAGACCAGTGCGCGGTTCGCCTCGTCGTCCTCGGGCCACCGCGCCCCATACACCAGCACCTTGCGGGGCACGTCGAGGCTCCCCACCGTCGGCTCCTTGGCAAAGTGCTGGACCTTTGCGACGTACTCGTCGCGGATGGCCTTGGCCTTGCGCCGGTCGTCGTAGTACAGGTACGTGAGGCCGCCGGCGACGGTGAGGAACACGCTCATCTTGGGCCCGGGCAGCTTGGGCTTCCAGGTGAGCACGGAGCGCGGCAGGCCGGTGTACTGCAGCACGCCGCGCCAGCCCTCGAGCGGCGGGGGCGGGGGGCGGGGCGCGTGCCCGACCAGCGGCTTTTCGGGGGCCGGCGGCTTGGGCGCCGCCGCCGGCGTGGGCGCGGGCGTCCCCGAGGGGGGTGGTTCTGTTGCCATCGTGGTGTGCGATGGAGAGGGAGTGGATGTGAGTTGACGGAGTGGCGCGGAACGGCCGAATTTCTGAAAAGTCCACCCAGTTTGAAGCCAGGCACGTATGGTGGAGGCGTCACTTGACCACTCAGGCCGCTCACGAGAGGTCAGTCGCCCCATTCATCCGTCCACGGCTGGAACGTTCTCGTCGTCATCGCCGCCTGGCCCAGGTATCTTGTACATCTCTATCTGCTACGTTGTGACACTGTGGCGTCCGCCCCTACGCCGTCGTGTCCATCGACATGACGTCCTTCTTGTCCACGTCCTCCTCCTCCTCGCCAAACATCATGCCGTTCGTCTCACGCGCGTACGCCGCGCTGCGGTCCACGTCGAGGAAGTAGCGGTAGGCGGTGCGGATGTCGTCAACGTCGACCTGGGCGCTCTTGCGGCGCTGCGCGACGAGCTGGCTCGGCGCAATGAGGTTGAGCGCGTAGCGCAGCGACGTGTCGCCGCCCATCTTGGCGAGGAGCTCGAGGCCGTCGAGCGACAGCCGCACGTCCTCCTCGTCCGCGCGGATCTTGACAATCTCGCGGATCTCGCCCTCGGCGTACTTGCCCGTCGAGATGATGAGGGTGCGGTCGAGCAGGTCGGCGGGGATGCCGTGCGGGCTCTTGTACTTGGTCCCGCGGATGCGGGTGATACCGCGGTTGCTCGCCATAACGACCAGCGGGGCGAGCTCGCCCTCGAGCGCGCGGTTCAGGAAGGAGAAGCACTCAATGTCCAGCATGTGCACCTCGTCGATGAAGAGGACACCGGGGACAATCTCGGCCTTGCCCTCCTCGCGCCACTCGCCGACCTTGGCGTTGATCTGGTCGCGCAGCTCGGGCTTGATCTCGCCCGTGTCGCCCGCGAACAGCGCCAGGAAGCCCTGCGTCCGCGAGTTGATCACGTCGATCTCGTGCAGCGACACCGTGTGCACCACCTCCTTGCGCGTCTGCAGCTCGCCGTCGGGGCACGCAACGAACTTGGTCTGTTGTCAGCTGGGTCGGATCGGTCGAGCTCACGTCCGCGCCCATCGCGTCGTAGTCCTTTGCCCGCCCGAAGCTCCGTCCAAGCTTGGATATCCTCCCGCTCGCCTTGTCGATGCTGATGACATCGCCCGCGAGCACCTTCTCCTTTTGCAACTGGTCGATCATCTTGGAGCCGAGGTCGTACACCGTCTCCATGTCGGTCGTCTTGAGCGTCAAGCGGCCCGTCTTGGTCGCCTGGGGTCAGCTAGTTCGAAGACGTCAGAGCAGACTCACACCAGTGACACTCCGGTCGACCTGGATCTCGACGACCTCGCCCTCGATCAACTCGGTCTCCTCCTTGATGCGCACGCCGATGGCGCGGCGGAACGCCTGCGTGAGCGCCTCGGTCTTGCTCATCTCGAGGCTGAACACCTCGGACGCGGTGAGGTTGACGAACGGCACGTCGGCGCCGAGCGTCTGCGCCATGCCCATCGCGATGGCCGTCTTGCCCGTGCTCGGCGGGCCCGCGATCAGGATGGCGCGGCCCGCAATCCGCCCCTCCTGCACCATCTTGAGGATGACGCCGGCGGCCTTGCGCGCCTTCCCCTGCCCGATCATGCCCTGCGCCGAGTCGCGCGGCTCGAGGTTGGCGTCGAGGCCCAGGCCGTGGATGTGCGAGTGCGCGCCTGCTGTTAGCTGGAGAGAACGAACATGTCAGCTCACCAATGCGCTCCATCTTGGTCACGTCCTTCAAGGAGGACGGCTGGATGGAGATGTTGGCAGCCTGATGTCAGCCCGAGCCCGAGTACCGTGCGCACCATTTTGACGAGGGTTGGCTGTGGATGTCGAGAGAGAACGAGAGAGTTGTCTGCAAGCACCAACATCATCAGATCGACCTTCCAATTTGCTTCCGCATCCACAACACGTGACTGACCTCCACCTGCCCGAGATTTCTGCGCCTCTGGTGTACTCCCCCTCAACAACACGGAACCCGTCCTCAATCCCTTCCCATCCTTACAGGCAAACATGGAACCAAGCCCACTGGTCGAGCAGCCACCACAGGCCGAACAGCCCATGCAGGTGGACGAGCCCATCGCCGACGGGTCAGCAGCCGTCTCCGAGGCCGAGGCACCCACCCAGCCCGAGGCCTCGAGCTCCCGCCCCCCGCTTCCGCGCAAGGGCAAGGATGACGGGCCCAAGGAGCCCCTTGAGGACGTTATCCGCCGGCGGACAACCGTCATCAAGGAGGGCGACAACGTCCTCCTCCGCCTGCCCAGCGACACGGTCAAGGCGGTCGTCGCCTCCAAGGACGGTCTGGTGCAGCTGGGCAAGTTTGGTGCCTTCCCCGCCAAGTACCTCGTCGGCCTGCACTACGACATCACCTACGAGATCGTACCGAACCCCGACGCGCCCGCGACTGCCGACGTGACCGAGACCGAGGAGGAGGCGGTGTTTGGCCAGGCCAAGGGGAAGAAGAACAAGAAGAAGGGCGGGAAGAAGGGCGGCAAGGGGGACGCGCCGGGGTTCAGGAACATGCTCCGCCCGCTGAGGCCGCGCGGCATGGTCGACGCCGTCATTGGTGAGCTTCTGCTGCTGTGGACGAAGCTAACGGCAGACGACATCAAGGAGACGAACGAGTTCATCGACGACTCGGAGGAGAACCGCGGCGCGCTGTTGACGCAGGACGAGATCAATGAGCTCAAAGCGCAGGGCATCGGTGCCGAGGAGATGATCCGGCGACAGATGGAGCGGCACGAGCAATTCGAGCTCAAGACCGACTTTAGCAAGGAGAAGTGGCGCAAGCGGAAAGAGAAGAAGTGAGCTCTTCAAAGTGCTCGTCGTAAGCTGACAACAGGTACCTGCAGACGATCCACCCGCTTGCGCCGTCGAGCATCAACGTGGTGAACCACTACGCGCAGCGTTCGGCGCAGAGCATCCTCTTCCTGCGCGAGGACACGCTCTCGCAGATGCTCAACCTGAGCAACGTGCGGCCCGGCGGCCGCTACCTCGTGGTGGACGACACGGGCGGCCTGGTGACGGCCGCGCTGGCGGACCGGATGGGCTGCGACGGCCGCATCCTGCTGTTCACTGACGCCGACTCGCCTCCCGCGTGGGGCGTGCTCAACGTCATGAACTACAGCGAGCGCGAGCTCGCGTGCATCAAGTGGCTGAACTGGATGGAGGCCGACGAGTCGTACGAGCGCCCCGCCCCGCCAGGCGAGGACGGGATGCCCTCGATCGCCGAGGCCAAGACGGCCGCGCGGATGAGGCGCCACCGCGCACAGGTCGCCGAGCTCAACGCGACGCGTGCGGAGCTCCACGCCGGAGGGTGGGACGGGATCGTCCTCGCGACCGAGATGTCGCCCATCTCCGTCATCAACCGCCTCACGCGCTACCTCATCGGCTCGGGGACGCTGACGGTCTACTCGCCGTTCCAGCAGGTGCTCGCCGAGACGCTCCAGTACCTCCGCAAGGACCCGCGCTACCTCGCGACCCAGCTCACCGAGTCGTGGTCCCGCACGTACCAGGTGTTGCCTGGGCGCACGCACCCGCTCATGACGACGAGCGCGATGGGCGGGTATCTCCTGCACGCGACGCGGGTGTGAGTACAGCTAGCGCCACCACGAATGAGCTGACAGCAGAATCCCCTCCTCGTTCGTACCGGAGAGCCACCAGCGGCACATCAAGCGGCGCAAGAAGGCGAACGGGGCCGCCGAGGGGGCTGGCGAGGCCGAGGGCGACGACGAGTAGACCTGCATGCATTTCTGTACTGGCTGTGGTTCTGCCCTCCCGAGTGGCCCTATCTCACCAGGGTGCGCGGGGTGGAGGTGCGGAGGATGACGCGATGGCCACGTGGTGGGTGGCCAAAGCCAAGTCCACGATCCACGATCGATCGAGCGGGTGAGACATCTCGTCCTCTTGTCGCATCACACTGTCAACCATGGAAGCCAAGCCCGGCCTCTTCTCGGGGCTCAGCCTGCGCCGCTCCCCACAAACAGGGACGATCGCGCACCCCCTCCTCGGCGCAGGCTCGCCCGAGTCGGACGGCGAGCGCGAGCTCAAAGAGCTCCCCTACAAGCCGCGGCAGCGCGCGCCCTCCCCCGCCAGCCCGGCGCGGCACCCCGACTCGCCGACGGCGCAGCCGCAGCCCGCCCCGCCCGCCATAACGACGAGCACGGTCGCCGCCTTCGCCCCCGAGGAGGCCGGCGCCGCGGGCAGGTTACAGCTCCAGAGCCTCAAGGCGGCGGCGCAGCGCATCGGCCTCGGGAACGGGAGCATGGACATGGGCATGGTCGACTCGATCTTTGAGAAGGGCGCGCGGGCGCGCGCAGACGGCGACTGGGCCGACCTCCTCAAGGCCCTCACCACGGGCAAGGTGAGATGTCCCGTGGCAGAGCTGACCCCAGGCCATCATCCTCCTCCCCTCGTCGCCGGCATCGAGCCTCCCCATGACCCCGCAGACGCTGCGCGACCACATCGCCTTCCTCTCCCCCGCGGTACCCACGCCCTCCGGCCCCGCCTCCGTCCTCGTCACCCTCTCCGGGCTCGTGGGCACGCTGCAGGGTGGCAGCGTTACCTTCGAGAGCTGCGTGCCCGCCGACACACCGCTCCTCCACGCCCTCCGGAACGAGGACCACCGCGCCGAGGTCCTCAGCCGCCTGCGCCCGACCCACCTCGCCGCCCCACCACTCCCCTCCCCCTCCCCCTCGCCCTACCCGTTCTTCACGCTCGCGCCGGAGAGCACGTCCCTCCCCTTCCCACCACTGGGGAAGGGCGCGCCGGAGAAACGCCCCGACCCGCGCCGATACCCGTTCATGTCGCTCTTCGGGAGCAGCTCCTCCACCCCTCGGACGGCGGGCGCGCTCTCCCCGGACAGGCCGGCGAGCCCCAGTGCGAGCGGGCGCTCCTCGCCGAGACCCAGCGTGATGAGCCTCGAGGACGAGCATCCCGAGGGATACTCGGTCATGGCATACGTCGTCGACCGCGGGATCAAGTACGCCGAGGTGCACAAGGCGCTCGTCAAGGCCGTCCGCGGCGCCGTGCGCGCCGAGCTCGACGGCTTACCCGACCGGGTCATCGACAAGGTCCTCCGCTTCGTCACGGGGTCCGTCTGCCCCGTCTCCGGCGGCGCCGACTCGGCCCTCCTGAAGGCGCACCACCACGGCCTCGGCGGGGGCGACTCGGATGTGCCCCTGGACTTCTCCAATCCCACACATGCGGGAGAAAGGTCCCAGGACTTTATGGAGGGCGTGTATGACGACCTCGTGCGGCACTTCCGCGCCGAGGGGCCCAAGAAGTGGGAGCACGACGAGGACGCACACGAGGGGTACATCGAGGACGAGGCGGGCGACGGGACGGAGCGCGTCGAGGCCGTCGTGTGCCGGTTACTGCACAACCGCATCTTCTCCCCGCTCAACTCGGACGACGCGAGACACGACGAGGCGCTCGCCAGCCGCATCGCCGCGCTCAACATGCTCGACTTATCCCTCGACCACCTGGGGCTGATTACGCGCCCGCCAGGCGAGGCGGACAAGGGTGCTATCGCGCGCGGCCTCGCCGCGCTTGTGGATGACGTTGGGCAAGGTTAGCTGACGGGAGTAGTCGTTAGCTGACATCAGAACTGCAGAAGCTCTCAAGGGCAGACTGCCTCACGCCCAAGGACAAGGCGGACGTGCTTGTCCACGCGCACAAGATCTGCGTCGGTGAGTTGTGATGTGATTGTGAGCTCACGGCAGACGGGTTGGGGCGCCTGCCGTCCATAGAGCTGCGGCCCGAGGGCGAGCCGTACGTCCCCGAGGGGCTGGATACCATCAACGAGGCGCACACCCCTGAGCTGCGCGTCTCAGATCCAGACGGCGAAGGGACGGAGCTCGCAGAAACGGGCGCGTCGGGCGCGCCGACACCCGAGCCTCCAGAGTCGGAGGACGAGAAGATTGCGGCAGAGGAGGAGGTGACACCCGAGGCCGAGAAAGAGGCCGACAACAAGCCCGAGTCCGAGGGCAAGGCCGAGACACCCGACAAGCCCAAGCCCTCGACCTCCGGCGCCGACCTCATCCTCCCCGTGATCATCTTTGCGGTCGTCAAGGCCAACCCGCCCCAGCTCGCCTCGCAGCTCATGTACCTGCGCCGCTACCGCTCGGCCATCTGCCTGGCCGGGGAGGCGTCGTACGCGATCGTCAACCTGACAGCGGTCGTGGAGTTCCTGGAACACGTGCAGCTCTCCGAGCTGGGCCTGGACTCTAGCGAGCGCGTGATGAGCGTCGCCGACCTCGCCCCCATCTCCCTCGGCGACATGGACGACGCGTCCATCGCCTCGGCCAGCAGCCGGATCAAGGGCCGCCTCCTCCCCGACCTGGCCGGGACCGCGGCCGACGGCGCGACGCGCGTCCTCGGCGCCGTGGAGGGCGGCATCTCGGTGCTGCGCGGCTTCATGACCTCCGCGGAGGAGGAGAGACCCCAGGGCCGGCCGCGGCAGAGCTCGACCTTCTCCCTCGCCTCGGTGACCGCGAGCGTCGCGAGCATCGCCGCGGCCGCCTCCACCGCCGCCGCGCGCACGCGGTCGCGCGCGAGCTCCGAGGCCGCGCAGCCGGGCCGCGAGCTCGTCGAGGTGCCTCCCGGGACGCTGAGCGACGAGGAGATGCACGAGGGCGCACGCGTCACCTCGCCGATCGAGGAGGAGGTGGAGGGGCGCCCGTCGCGCGCGCGCTCGATCGTCAGCGTCAGCTCGATGATGCGCGAGACCAGCCGCGAGCGGGAACGCGAGCGCGAGGGCGTCAACGCGCGCCTCTCGTCCCTCGGCGCGCGGCTGGCCGAGGGCGGCCCGGCGCCCATGCCGTCCGAGAAACCCGCGAGCCCCGCCGTCGCGGCGCCCCCCGGCGCGGGCAAGGACGGGTTCTTCGCAACGCTGTCCAAGCGCCGCCTGCCCAGAAGCCCGAGCGGGACGTTACTCGCGCCGGACGACGGGCCGATCGAGCGCTTCATGACGTGCGAGGTGGGGGATATCCGGCTGAACGAGGTGGGCACCCTGCTGCGCGACTACCGCCGCCTCGCAGGGGTCGTGGCGCGGATGCAGGGACAGTAACTTGCGTGCCTGTAACATCATAGAGGATGCATTCTATCACTACAACTACAGTTAGAGACTACATGTGACCGGAAGGGGTATATTTAGAACCAGCTCTGGAACTGCTCGCTCATGCTCGCGAGGAGCGTCGGCGCCGTGGCCTGGCTGATGAGCGTGACCATGGCGTGGTTGATGGCCGGGCCGCCAGAGTTCTTGGCGTCCTTGGACACTTCGGCTATGTGGCCCATGAGCTCGGCGCGCTTGATAAACTGGTCGACGTTCTTGTAGACGTGCGCGGTGAGGGGCACATCGCTGTGCTTGTCCTTGTTGTACGTGTTCTGCCACGTGAGGATCTCGTCGCGGATGAACAGGTGCAAGGTGCTCGCCAGGTCGAACTCGGGGAGGGTGAGCGAGTGGGCGATGGCGGTCGCGGCCGAGGTGACCACGCCCTCGACGCCGACGCGCGTGATAAAGTGCTGCATGTTGGGCGTGAGGCGGAAGGGCACGGCCTCGGCCGAGTGGAAGAGGGGCTGGCCGTTGACAAAGGCTGCGGTCAGCGGGGAAGAGAAAGTGAACTCACAAGGCAGCATCTCCGTCATGTACATCTGGCCCGTCTTGCGCGAGATGTGGAAGCGGCTGGGCGCGCGGTTGTTGAGGCAGCACACGTAGGTTAAGAAGGCGGTTGCGGCAGTCTGCATGGCAAACTGCTTGCGCATGAGCCACAGGCTCTCCGAGTCGGCCATGTTGCGGATCATGTAGTTGGTGAGGACCGTCTCGGGTAACATCTTGGCCTGGATCTCCTCGATGATCTCCATCTTGAGCGCGATGAAGCGGTGGTCGGTGCGCGGGATCGCCGGGTCGTGCAGCTGTCTCTGGCGGTCGCAGAACTGCAGGATCGTGTCCTCGTGCGTCATGCCGTGCTTGAACGCGTAGTCGTCGTAGATCTCCTGCATGGAGACGTACGACGCGTCGTTCTGGATGAGGCGCAACTGCGTGCCGAGCGCGATGGCCGTGGGGAGGTGGAACTGGAGGTTGCGCCGGCGGCTCTCCTTGCGCTTGCGCAGGACGCAGTTCATGATGCGGAAGAGCTGGACGAGCCGCTCCTCGCGGCGGCAGTGACGCGCCGCCGGCATCTGCACGTTGAACGTGTACGGCGTTCCGTTGTGCCCGATCATCGTGATGCGGCGGAAGCAGAAGCCAAAGCCGCGGCACATCTCGGCCTGGGGGTGGAAGCGCGCGATGCGAATGAGCTCGTCCGTCTGGTCGATGTGCTGCACGTATTGGCCGGGCACCTCGACGTCCTCAAACTTGGTGTAGTGGAAGTCGGTTAAGTTTATGCCAGAGGAGTCGAGCGGGCTGAAGCGCGGGCGCGAGTCAATCGCCTTCTCGTAGTAGTCGCGCCAGAACTGTAAGCGCGTAATGTACTCGCGCATGTTGGGCTGGTTGGCGATAAAGTCGCGCTCGACGCAGGCGCGCAGCTCGGGCGTGAGGTTGTTGGCGAACCTCTTTAAGTTCTCGCGCGTGTTCTGCGGCAGCTCGGCGTCCTCGCTGAGGAAGGCGCCGCGGCTGCTCCACTGGGCCATCGCATCGTTGAGGAGCGCCGAGAAGAAGCGGTAGATGTCCTCCTCGGACGACGGCTTGGCGCGGTACCCGATCTGGTCGACCATCTTCTCCATCGACAGCGCAAGGAGCGGCACACCGGTCTTGAGGTGGTTGATGATGTCGTCGACCATCTCCCACGGCTGGCGCGGCTGGCGGGGGCCCGGCGCGGCGGGCGGCGCCATCGCACCGTTCGGGTTCGGCGTGCCGTTCGACGCTGGCGTCGAGCCGTCCTCCTCCTTCTTCTCCTCCTTGACTTCGGGCTTGGCCTCGCTGCCGTCCTCCTTCTTGACCTCGCCACCGGGCGCGGCGGCCGCCTTGGCTGCGGCCTCACGCTTGGCGATCATCTGGCGGTGCTGCTGGAGCGCCTGGCTCTTCTTGATGCTTGAGAAGTCGTCCCGCGTGACGCGAAGGTTGTAGAACAGCGCCTGCGGGAAGTTCTTGGCGATGTGCATGAGCAGCAGACGGGCGATCTGGCCCTCGCGGTGCGACAGCGATAACAAGAGCTGCGGGATGAGGGTGATCCAGTACCAGATGACGAGGTCGCCCTTGTACGCCTCGAACGCCTTGGCGATCGTGTTCTTGCTGTCGTCTAAGCCGAGGAGCCAGAGCACGCGCAGGAGCAGCGCACGCGACTTGTGCGAGTTGTAGAGACCCGCAGCCTGCAAGTAGCACGAGACGGCGGACGAGGCGCGTAACGCGCGGTCCGTCGCCCACGACTCGGCCCACTCCTGGTCCGTCATCGCCTTCTCGCCGGGGCCGGGGGCGGGCTTGGTGCCGGCAGGCGGTGACTCGGACTGCTGGCGGTACATCTTCTCGTTGAACTTGCCCCACTCGGCCCACGCCTTTGGCAAGTTGTAGTCCATCTGGACGGCGTGGGCGAACTCGTCGTTGGCGTCCGAGTCCTGGCCGAGGCGCGAGATGAACATGCCCTTGAGCGTGAGGAACTCGGCCTTCTGCGGCTGGGCAAAGTACATGAGGTTGGTCGTGCTGATGTTGTCGAGGCCCTCGTTGAACTTTTCCGGCTTCTGGAAGTAGCACAGCGCCTGCTCGCGCAGCTTGAGGAACGCCTCCGAGATCTCGATGTTGGGGAGCATGTAGATCTTGTTGAGCGCCGTGCTGCACACGTCGAGCAGCCCGTGCCGGCGCGCAACCTCGCCGAAGCGGTTGATCATCCACGCCGTCTCGTGGTACCCGCGGTACCCGTGGGTGACGCCCTCGGTGGGAGTGATCATGGGCATGTACACCCGCGTGACGGCCTGGAACACGTGCTGGCGCCACGCAAGGAGGTCGGACCACACGCTGATGTCGTCCCAGAAGTTGGGTAAACGGTCGCGCCACGTCTGGAAGATGCTCTTTAACTCGGTGTTAACGCGCTGCTCGAGTGTCTGCGCCGTCGTCATCTGTAGCGAGTCGAACACCTGCGCGGCCTCGCCGAGCTCGACGACCTGCTGGAACAGCTGGAGGAGGGGTAAGTGCGCGCCGGTGATGGCGCCCGGGAGCGTCGTCCACTTGCGGATGGCGACCTGCTGCGCCTCGTCGAGGATCCGCAAGAAGTCGTTGGGCGGCTCGCGCGAGCCGTGGGCCTTGATGAGGGCAGTGAACGCCTCGAAGATCTTGCGACGGGGCGTCGGCACGCCAGCCACCAACTTGAGGTTGCTCTCGATCATCTCGCGGTCGGTCGAGCCCCAGTCGGATAAGCGCCAGGCACACTCGAGCAGCAGGTCGGGGTTCCCGTCGGCGCGCGCGAGCTCCGTGAGCGCCTCCCAGTGCTGCAGCTTCTGCGCGGCGAGGATCCAGTGGTCCTCCCACAGGCAGAACTCGTCCTCGGTGAACGGTAACGCGGAGTGGCGGGCCTTGGTCATCGTCTGCTCGTACATCTCCATGGCCTGCGGCCAGCGTCCGTTCTGCTCGAGGATGAGCGCGGCCGAGGTCTCGGGGTAGACGTAGCGGCAGCGGGCGTTGCCGTAGAACATGTCGTCCTCGTGTAACTCGGCGTACAGCTCCCCAAGAGACGCCGCGCAGCTCTCCCGTAAGTTGTCCGTGCCCTTGTACGCATCCGCGAGGTTGTTGAGGATCTCGAAGCCGGCGTACCACGCGTTGAAAGTCTTGGCGAGGTACTTGACCAACAGCGGCGGCATGGTGATGGGCGGCTTGCAGTACACGAACGCCTCGAGGTGCGTCTGGATGACGTTGGGCTTGAGGTCGGCCTGCTTGTGGTGGTACTCCTTAGAGAGAAGCTTGGAGATGTACGGCGTAAACGCCGTCTGCTGAGACCGCGACAGCGCGCTCCACACCCGAGGGAAGATGGCGACGAAGAGGCGGTGGCACACCATTGGGTCGACATGGACGAGGCTGCGCAGCTGGTGGATGACGTCGCCATAGCGCCAGTTCTTGTTCGCAAGGACGTTGTTCTCGCTGACGGTGGCGAGCGGCGCGGAGAACACATCGTTCCCGAAGTCGGCAGCACCGAGGAGAAGGCTGAGCATCTGCGGCATCCAGTAGCTGTCGGCGAGCGTCTCCCAGCTCTGCAACGAGTACAGGTACTCGAGGCGGGCGTCGAGGGAACGCGGCAGGGTCTGCTCGAGCTTGTCGAGGAACTTGGCCCGCTGCGCGGGGTCCTTGGACCGGGTACCAAGCAGGAAGGCCGGCTCGAGGCGGTGCGTGATGTCGGTACCCATGAGCTCGGGAAGCTCGTACACCTCGAAGATGAGGTCAAGGTACTGCTTGAACAGTGTGTCGTCGCGGTGCTCGAACGACGCCATGCGCAGAAGCAGTAGCGACTTGTCCTTGACGACGATCGGCCCGTCGATGTCCTTGATCACCCACTGGCGCACGAGGTCGAGCAGGTACCGGCAGAGCGTGAGATTGGTGCTCTTGTCGATGAGCGCGCCAAGGATGTTGACGAGGTACCGCCGGTGCTCCTTGAGGTCGGCGACGCGGTCACGCAGCATGTCGAGGATGGAGATGATGAGGCGGTAGCTCGGGTCGGGGCCGTTCGTGCTCGTGTGCACCTTGACGAGGTTGCTCAGCACACGAAGTAAGCCGGACGCGATCGTCTCGTTGTGCAGCTGCTTGGGCTGCACCTTGAGCCAGCACTTGAGGAGGAAGATGGTACCGGGCAGCTCGGTCGTCGAGCGCAGGCTCGCCTGCAGACCGTTGTTGACCGTCGTCGACACAAACTTGAGCAGCTTCTGACCGTCGTCCTCGCTGTCGGCCACCTCCTCCTCGGGCAGCTCCTGGAACATGCGCTCGGTGAGGGGGCGGACGACCTCGTGTAGCGTGGGGTCGTCGTACACCCACACCTTCTCCAGCAGCTTGCGGAAGACGTCGAGCTTGCTGCGGATCCATGCCTGGTCGCGCACCTCGGCAACGGCCGCGATGACCTCGGTCGAGTTGGAGACGGTCGCGATCGTGCCCTCCGTGATGTCCTGCGACATGGTGCGGTTGAAGAAGCCCAACTTGACCGAGACGTTCGGGAGACCCTTGGGGCTAAGGATCTCCTTGAACAGGTCGAGCGCTCGCTTGCTGAGACCGCCACGCGCAACTGGCTCGCTCGACGAGGCCACGATCCTGAGGAGGTGGGCGGTGATCAACTCGCGCGTCGGCGCGGGCGTGACCCACCCGCCGCCGCTCGCGGTCGACACTGCCGTACCGGCTCGGTCCAGGCGCTGACGCTTCGCGGGTGAGGGCGCATCCTTGTCGACGTCCATGGCGTCCGCCGACTCCTCGCGGCTCGACTCCTCCTTGAGCTGCATGCGCTTGCGCTCCCAGCGGAAGATTAACTCGATCACGTCGACCGTGAGCTTCTTCATCTCCGCTGTGGCGGCCTGCACGAAGCCCAGCTTCTGTAACGACATGGCGATGTGCGGCACGTAGAGGTCGCGGTAGTCGTAGAAGAGGTCGGGGTGGTTGACGAGCAGCTCGCACACCACGACTAAGGTGCCAGTGGCGTGGCCCTCCTCGACCAGCACCGTCTTGACCTTCTGTGCCCAGTCGGGGATGGTCCCAGGCTGCGGCGGGTCGCGGATGGGGAGGCAACCGGCTAAAGTGTCGATCGCCTGGCGGAATAACGCCTTGCTCTCGTTGTCCTTGAGGCGCAGCAGGCCAGTCCAGGTCAGACGGACAAACTTGACTGGCGTCTCGTACGTCGCCATGAACGAAGCGGTGAGGACGTACGCCATCAGCTTGACCGTGGGCTCGAGGAGGTTGATGCCCATCCACGCCAGCTTGAAGACCTCCTTGCGCGTCTCCACAACCTTGGGGCCAGCGTGCTTGACCAACAGCGTCGTGAGCGCGAATATCTCGATGAGGAGGGTATCCTCGCGCTGCTTGGCGATGGGCGTCGCAGATAAGGGCCGCCACATGTGGTCGGCGATCTTCTGCACCAAGCTGGTGTTGATGAGCGACCCGTCGTTCTCCTTGTCGTCAAAGTACACGCGGAGGGTCGGGTTGACGACGAGGCGCAGCGCGTTCGTCTTGAACGCCCACGTCACCACCGACTCGTCCGGGTATAACGACATGAAGTACTCGATGACCTCGCGGCGGTACTCGAGCGACTGCTGGAGCGCGACGCGCTGGTAGAGGAAGAAGGCGACGTGGGAGCGGTCGAACGAGGAGCGGATCTCGTACGCCTCGACGACGTGGAACAACAGCGGGATGTGGTTCTGGTGGTTGAGGCGGGTCATGAACATCTCAAGGATGAGCGGCGGGATCGTCTGGTAGTGGACATTCGACATGTCGTTCTTGGGGTCTCTTGACCGTAACACGATGGAGCGCCACACGCCAACAATCGCCTCCATGACCGACTCGTGCTCCGAGAGCCACGACGGCGACGTCTTGGACAGCTCGCGGATAATGTGGAGGCCCGGAAGTACGAGGTCGAACTGCTCGGGGTTGGCGAACGTGGCCTGGCAGATCGCGTCGGCGCGCTCAGAGAGCTCCGTGACGAGCTGCGGGGCAAAGCCAGACTGGATGACGTTGCGGTAGGTCCACACCATGCGGGGGTTGCGCATGTTGTCGAGGAGGTTGGTTGCGCCCTCGGCATGGTAGCGGTCAAGGTAGCGCGCAATGTTCTCCGTGAACGGCCCCGGAGCGGACTGGTGCAGCTGCGCCTCGACGTCGACGACCTGCGTCGTGAGCTGCTTGAGGTACTGCACGGCAGTGGCGGGGAGGAGGCGGAAGATGTTGACGAGGCGGGTCATACGCGAGATGTCCGGGTTGTCGTCGAGCGGCCCGCCAGCAGCCTTCTGCAGCATCTGCTGGTCGGCGAGCGTGGTGAAGTGGTCCAGAAGCTTGACACCGATCTCGACCTTGAAGTAGTTGGTAAGCAGCTCCAGGAAGCGGGCCAAGCCCTCGAGACCGGACACGCTTAAGCGCTTGGCGTCCGCCAAGTTGACAAGAATCGGACGCAATCCCGACTGTAACACCTCCTTGGGCAGCTTGTTCTGCTGGTGGATCACCGCGCGCAGGCCCTCATGGGCGACGTCGACAATCTCGGGTTGCGGCGAGTACACGTGCTTGAAGTAGACGGCGATTATGCGCTGGCGGATCGGGCCGAGGTTCGGCTTCTCGAGGAACTCCTGGCAGTTCATCGTCGAGCGAAGCATGCGGAGGCATGCGATACGCAGCTCCTTCAACCAGAAGCTCTGCTTGTGGCTCGGCGCTTCGCCGCGCTTGTTGGGGATTAAGTTGGCGTCGTCGACGTCGGCCAGGGCGAGCACCTCCTGCACGAGGCGTATGAACTCGTCGTTGATCTTGGGCACGGGCGGCTGCAGGTCGAGCAGGTACGTCACGCAGTCGATGTTGCCGACCTGCATCGCGAAGGACGAGAGCGCGCGTAATGGCTTGGAGAAGATGGGCCCCGTGTTGGCGTCCAATAACACAGAGCGCGTAAAGTCGCCGATGACCGTTGAGATGGGCTGGTCGACAACCTCGGCCAGGAGTGCGATGCAGGACTGGGCGGCCTCACGCGCGAGCTTGCTCTG
>JAMALN010000570.1:0-24883 GCA_023630115.1 Cutaneotrichosporon sp. PK4640 | reverse complement strand
TCTTCGACGGTGCCGAGCCTGGGCCACCCTACACCACGGATGAGCACCTCATCGACAACGCAGGCAAGATGATGATCCTGGACAAGCTCCTCAAGTCCATGCAGGCCAAGGGTTCGCGTGTCCTCATCTTCTCGCAGATGAGCCGTGTCCTTGACATCCTCGAGGACTACTGCCAGTTCCGTGGCTTCAGTGAGTGGCCTGCAGTTGGACAGTTTCCCTGGGCTAACCATTGCAGAGTACTGCCGCATCGACGGAAACACCGCCCACGAGGACCGTATCAACGCTATCGACGACTACAACGCACCAGGCAGCGAGAAGTTCATCTTCCTCCTCACCACTCGTGCTGGTGGTCTCGGCATCAACCTCGTCACCGCCGACATCGTCGTGCTTTTCGACTCGGACTGGAACCCGCAGGCGGACCTGCAGGCGATGGACCGTGCCCACCGTATCGGCCAGACCAAGCAGGTCTACGTGTTCCGCTTCATTACGCAAGATGCTGTCGAGGAGCGCATCCTTGAGCGCGCGACCCAGAAGCTCAAGCTTGACCAGCTCGTTATCCAGGAGGGGCGCGCCCAGCAGAACCAGAAGGTCGGCTCCAACAAGGACGAGCTCTTGGACATGATCCAGCACGGCGCTGAGAAGATCATCAACAGCTCGATGGACATGACAGTCGACGACGACATTGACGACATTATCCGTCGTGGCGAGGACAAGACGGCCGAGCTCAACAAGAAGTACCAGGGCCTCGACCTTGACGCGCTTAACAACTTCCGCTCGGAGAGCCTGATCAACCAGTGGGAGGGCGAGGACTTTGCCGCCAAGCGCAAGAACATGATCTGGATCGAGCCCGCCAAGCGTGAGCGCAAGGGCAACTACTCGATCGACCAGTACTACCGCGACAACATGAAGGTCGGGCCGTCCAAGCCGGACAAGCCCAAGGTCCCGCGCCCGCCCAAGCAGGTCCACATCAGCGAGTTCCAGTTCTACCCTCCCCGCCTCACCGATCTTCAGAACCGCGAGCACGACTTCTACTTGAAGGAGCAGAACTACACTGTCCCGGCGCGTGAGCCGGAGGAGGGAGAGACCGCCGAGGACGTGGAGGCAGAGCGCCAGGAGGCCCAGGAGAAGATCAACAATGGTGAGCTCACTCGTATAGAACTGAGCTAACAGCAGCCGTGCCATTGACCGAGGAGGAGAAGGAAGAGAAGGAGGAGCTGGCGGGCGACGGCTTTGCCGACTGGCAGCGCCGACACTTCCTTTCGTTCATCAAGGGGCTGGAGCGGTATGGGCGCGACAGCCTCGACAAGGTCGCGGCGGACATGCAGGACAAGACCGAGGACGAGGTGCGCGAGTACGCCAAGGTCTTCTTTGACCGCTACACCGAGCTCAAGGACGCCGACAAGTACATGGCGCGCATCCGGGCCGGTGAGGAGAAGCTGCGCGAGAACGTCGACAAGATTGCCGCCCTCCACAAGAAGGTCAAGTCCTACAACTACCCGATGCAGGAGCTGCGCGTGCAGTACGGGCAGAACAAGGGCAAGTCGTACTCTGACGAGGAGGACCGCTTCCTGCTTGTGCGCATGCACCACCACGGCATCGACCGGGACGACTGCTACGAGCTCATCAAGCGGGACATTGGCGAGTGGCCGCTGTTCCGCTTTGACTGGTTCTTCAAGAGCCGCACGCCTGAGGAGCTCCGTCGCCGCGGGGCAACGCTGCTGCTGTGCCTGATGAAGGACCAGGCGGACGACAAGCCCAAGGGCGGCAAGAAGCGCGCACTGGACGACGTCAAGAGCAACGCGGCGAGCCGCGACACGACGCCAAGTGCCGACAAGCGGAAGAAGGCGAAGAAGTAGAGGGCGAGCGCCCACACATGTATCCTTATACCCCACTGGCCATGTATATGCACGCCATGTCTGCTAGCGCGAGGGCGAGGGAGGGGGCACCAAGTGGCGAGTGAGTCCCGGAGAATACCTGCTTGTGGGGCACGCACTGAGCAGGGAAGCCCGACGCGGCGGCCGTCTGTTACAGTCAACGCCTTTCTGGAGCTTCCAGTGAGTTCATGAGGTGCACACGCCGTGCTCTACGCTGGAGATTGAGCGCACGAGGTGGTAGAGCCGAGTCCAGCTGGTGGATTGCTGGTGGACTGCCTCCACCACTGGCACTTGCCGTGATTTGATTCCGCTAGTGACCACGTGGATCGGGAATGCACTGGAAGGACCTCCACTCTAGTTCACCCTGGGTGGCATAAAATTTGGTCCCGCCTCAGCATGACGCGTATGAATCAGCCGCTACTACAAAAATCTCGGACAACGACCTCACCACACATCTCTCTTCCACCCAACTCTCAAACATCTAGCAAACAGTGAGTACACGTCTCCATCTGCCTCAACCTCGACCTCTTCATGATGTTCAATGTAATTTGCGTTTGAAAGGCCTCGGCCATGAAACCAAACCTATGCCTAAACGACTGATCCTCCGCCTGTCCCCCACACACTGTCTTCGGACGTGCGCTAACTCTAGTGACCGAGAAGAAGGAGAACCTTTTCCCAACACTTGGCGACGTCGCCGACCACACCGACGCGACCGTCGAGGATGTCGACGAGGACACCAAGGCGATCCGCGAGGTCGAGTCGCTCTGCATGCGCTGCCACGAGTCGGGCACCACCCGCTTCCTCCTCACCACCATCCCGTACTTCAAGGAGATTGTCGTGTCGTCCTTCATGTGCGACCACTGCGGGTACCGCGACACCGAGGTGCAGCCAGCAGGCGAGATTCAGCGTGAGTGCAACGTGGCCCTAGTGAGCTCGAGCTTTTGCTGACGCGCCAGCCAAGGGCTGCTCTTACACCGTGCACATGCTCTCGCGCGCCGACCTCGACCGCCAGCTCGTCAAGTCCAACTGGGCGACCGTGACCATCCCCGAGTTTCAGCTCACGATCCCTCCGGGTCGTGGCCAGCTCACCACCATCGAGGGTATCATGCGCGACACTGTGCGCGACCTTGCGATGGAGCAGCCCGTGCGCCGCATCATGGACAAGGAGACCGCCGACAAGATCGACGCGCTGCTCGCACCCCTGCGTGAGGCGCTCGACATGGAGGAGGGCGACGAGGACGGCGAGGTCGGCCGCGACGGCCCTGCCGTCATGCACGAGAGCGACGCGCACAGCGACAAGCCGTTCAAGCCATTCACCCTTACCCTCGACGACCCTAGCGGCAACTCGTTCCTTGCGTTCAAGGACTCGACCAACGACCCCCAGTGGAACCTCCGCGCGTACAACCGCACGTTTGAGCAGAACGTGACCCTTGGCCTCGTCGCGCCCAAGGAGGAGGGCGAGGAGGCGACGACCAAGATCGGCAGCGCGGACGAGTTCTACCAGCGCCACCGCGCCAACGTCGTCGAGCACGACGTCCCCGTCCCAGAGGAGGTGTTCTCCTTCCCCGCCTCTTGCAGCTCGTGCGGGCACGAGCTCGAGACGCGCATGAAGCAGATCAACATCCCCTACTTCGAGGAGGTGATCCTCATGTCGTCGACCTGCCCTACCTGCGGGTACAAGGACAACGAGGTCAAGAGCGGCGGCAAGATCAAACCCCTCGGCAAGAAGGTGACGCTCAAGATCGAGGCTGGCGACGAAGACGCGCTCTCGCGCGACATCCTCAAGAGCGACACCTGTGGTCTCGCCATCCCCGAGATCGACCTCGTCCTCCAGCCCGGCACTCTCGGCGGCCGCTTCACCACCGTGGAGGGCATCCTCAACGAGATTTACGACGAGCTGTCCACCAAGGTGTTCCGCACCGGCGACTCGGGCACGGCCGGCCACGCGCAGGGCGCGATCGGCGAGGCGATCGTCGCTGGCGACCGCAACTTTGAGCAGTTCCTCCAGGGCCTCAAGGACGTCATGGCCGTCAAGAACGACTTCACCCTCATCCTCGACGACCCCCTCTCCAACTCGTACCTCCAGAACACGAACGCGCCCGACCCGGACCCGGACATGACGATTGAGGAGTACGAGCGCACCAAGGAGCAGAACGATGACCTCGGTCTCTCCGACATGAAGGTCGAGGGGTACAACCCCGACATCAAGGACAAGCTTTAAGCGCTGCAGACCTACGGTCATGCCCGCTTTGCGCCATCCTTGCTCCATGCTCCACCCTCCCATTGTCTTGCCGGTCTTGACTCATTGCAAGTGCTCTGCACACTAGGTATAATATAGAAAAGCTAGACGCCTGTTGTATCATGCATAGCTACACGACATTGCTACTGGGGCTAGGGACTGGCATTCCACCCCTCCATATCATCAGCCATGATACGAATGAGACCTTCGTACCTAACCGCCCCGCTCAGCAGCAGCGGCCCTCCAACGACACCTGTCCGTCACCAGGCATCGTGCCAGACCCAATGCAGATACCGTGGCATGCCTCACCCACCCCCACCATGCCTACCACCTGACAAGTGCGAAAGCCGAGCGCTAGGTTCCTGAATTTTGGGGCGTTTCTCACAGTTTTATCACCACATGTCCCCGTGATGCAACCACGCCGCAACACACCCACAGCTCCTCGCTACCGGCACAGCAACCACCTCCGCCTCTCAGATCCCTGGAGCACATGCTACGTCTGCAGCCGAACACACACTCTCCGGACCCGACACCGCCCCCGGTTCCAGTTGATCAGTTGACTTTCCAGATCCGATCCTCGTGTGCCCCCGGCCGACCGATCAGCGCTAGTATAAGACCGTCCCCCAACCCCGAGCCTCTTGATCCTCGTTCACCATCACCCACATCCTCACCCTCACATCATCACGATGAAGCTCGCCCTCCTCGTCACGCTGGTGACCCTCGCGGCCGCCACCCCGCTCCCTGGCGGCGAAGACCTCGACGTCCGTGCCCCCGAGGACGCCGACACCGCCCACCATCTCCCGATCACGTGGGTCAAGCCGCGCCCGGGCAAGTGCGACCTCATCTACTGCATCCGCGCGCCGTGCCTCCAGAGCTGCTGCCGTGTGCATCGCGGATGATCACTGCTGACGCCAGCGAACAAGAAGCAGTTCTGCCCGTGGGGCTTCAGCT
The DNA here is from genome assembly GCA_023630115.1 of Cutaneotrichosporon sp. PK4640. NCBI lineage: Eukaryota > Fungi > Basidiomycota > Tremellomycetes > Trichosporonales > Trichosporonaceae > Cutaneotrichosporon > Cutaneotrichosporon sp. PK4640. The sequence continues at coordinate 19,819 of JAMALN010000570.1, read as the reverse complement.
GCTTCGGCTCGCCGCCCCGGTGCTGCCCGCCGGGCTGGTGGTGTGACGGTGAGTCGCTCGCGGGTGTGGCAGGAGTGGGAGGAGAAGGTGGTGCGATGGGGGCTGACGCCAGCTCCGGGCGGCCCGCGCAACTGCCGCATCCAGCAGTGTTAGGCGGCGACGCCCAAGGACCATGTAGTACCACTCAGAAGAAGGAATGGCCTGGCTATGCAATCGTCTCATGACTTGAAGCGAGGCGGCTCCGGATGTCGCGGCGAGCAAGCACCCGTGACCAAGCTTTTTATGCCTGCCCCACATTCCATGGAGCCAAACCTTGTCTGCCATCCGCGGTCGAGGCTCCTAGTGCGTGCTCGGGACCGCAGCGCTGCCCGCCTTGGCGGTGCCACATCGCTTCAGCTGCGCAGCACTACATAACCCGCGCCGCGGGACCACGTCTCCCCATCTCCTCATCTCACCATGAGACTCCTCGCCGTCGGCCTTCTCTCGCTCGCTGCCGCCACACCCCTCAAGCGCCAGGAGCAGGACCCGTGGGTCCCCATTAACGGGCGCTGCGTGGTAGTCAACTGCCAGGACACCAGTGGGCCGTGTCTCCACGAGTGCTGCCGTGCGTCTCGCCGTCGCCGCTGCTAACCCCAGCCAACGGCCAGCAGTACTGCGCGCAGGGCCAGAGCTGCTATGAAGTGGGCGGGGGATACCGTTGCTGCCCGGGCGGTTGGTGGTGCGATGGTGAGTGCATGACGGCTGAAGGCGCTGCTGACGGCAGCACCTGGAGGCCCGAGAGACTGCCGGGTGGACAACTGCCAGGTTGGAGGCCCAGTGGAGATGTAGGCGATGCTCGAAGCAGCAGGGTTTAGCACCGCAGCCAAAGTCTGTGGGGAATATGCATGTCCCGTGATGTTGCAGGACTCGCAGTGGGAGGCTGTTTGGCCGGGGGCGCAGCAGTGCGGTGCTGGAAGTGCGGATAGAAGCTTGATAGAACCTTGATTGCCGGCGATGGCAGGATGCCCGCGCCCCTCGTCTTCCAACAGCGCGTTCGCGCGCAGTGCCTGTCCATAAGTAGACGGACGGCCAACCTCGTTCATCGTTGCCCCATCGCTCTTGACTTGTACCCCCCGCCACAATGCTCACCATGAAGATTCTCATCCTCGCCCTCCCCTGCGTCCTCGCTCTTCCGCAGAACGTCCCACCCCCCGACGTCATCACGGCGCCCTTCGAGCCGGTCGACCCCGGCCCCACCATCATCCGCCCCACAAGGCCCCCCAAGCCGACCCTTGACCTGACCCGCATTCCGCCCCCGTGGGTCACCTCCGTCCCCTTCCCCGAGGGGCCGATTCGCGGCCGGTGCGAGCGCCATGAATGCCTCGACGTTGTGGGCCGCGGGCCGTGTCTCCAGAACTGCTGCCGTGAGACGCCCCGCCGGAGGAGCTAACGCCAGCCGGTGGCAAGTACCACTGCCCGACGGGGTGGAGCTGCGCTGCGAACGGTAGCTGCTGCCCGCCCATGTGGTGGTGCGATGGTGAGTCGTGCGAGGATGCGCTGACCCAGCGCCGGGCGGCCCGAGGGACTGCAACAAGGAGGACTGTGGGTACGGAAATGTCTAGTGGTGGCAATGCACGAAGCAGCAGAGATCAGCAGAAGTATGTACGCGTCGTACACTCGACGCTGTCCATTGGGGCATGACCGGAGGTGAAACGCACATAGACGTGAGAGTGTCGCCAGTCAACCCCTCCCGTCAGTTCCTCGCGTGACGTTCTAGCCTCTCGTAAACATCTTAAGCTCGGCACTGAAGCTTCCGTCTCCGGTCAGATGATTCGAACGACGCGTTCCTGCTCTCGACAGATACATAACAGACGCTTCTTGGCCACCGCTATGCATTGCAACAAACCATGAAGCTCCTCGCGCCCGTCCTCGCCCTCCTCTCTGTGGTGGCAGCCTCGCCGCTCCCCGACGCCGACGCCGACGCCGCGCCGAGCCCAATCACGGGCGACGGTCCCCGCCCCACGACGCCCTACGACGGGCCCAAGTGGCCCCAGCCCAAGGCGGGCAAGTGCGGGCCGATCATATGCGTCCGCGCCCCATGCTTGAACAGCTGCTGCCGTGAGTTGCTCGCCATCAACGCTGACCGCAGCTTCTGGCAAGCGCTCCTGCCCCCCCGGGTGGACGTGCACGAAGTTCAAAGGTCGCGAGGGCTGCTGCCCGCACAACTGGGACTGCCCTGCTGATGGCGTCCCGGGGCCATGCAAGGGAGGCCAGTGTGACCCGCACATGTAGTGGAGTAAACAAGGTTGTAGCTGTGATGGATACGCTCATCTGCCGTGATAGTCTGGAACGTGTCGCCGGGAAACGGGCAGGATAGAGTTTCAGCACTCGGCGTACTCCCATGCGAATGGTACCTCCCCTTCGCCCCCTTCCCGATAAGAGCGCCGCCACCCATTCTTTCCTCCAAGCACGGAACAACCATGCGTGTCCTCCTACTCTTTCTCGCCACCGCCGCTGCGTCGCCCCTCCTGAAGCCTATCCCGGCCCCGAACCCAGCCCTCCCCAGCTGGGTGACGGACCTCCCGCGCCCAACAGCGGACGCGTCCCACTGTAACCGCCGCCCGGGCCACTGCCCCGCCCAGATCGGCTACGACTGCACCGGTGGCTGCTGTGGCAGTGAGTCCGCGCCCGGGTCCTCTGACAGCAGTTTCCAGCCCCTCCGTCCCCGGCAAGGCGTGCAACAGAGGCGACAAGTGCATCCTGACCACGGACGGATACCGGTGCTGCCCCAAGGGCAGGGTGTGTGATGGCTCGCTTGTCTGAACCAATGCAGCTCTGTCGGAGCCGAGGGTGTGGCCAGCTGTTCGTTGTGGGAGCGGCAGCTAAATAAGCTTGTCACAAGCATGACCCTGTGGCGCAGTTTCTGACGTTTCTGTGATATTGTGCGCTCCATGCTGTTCCAGCGGAAGATGGCCTAGTGAGCGATGAGCCAGATGCACGCGGCGCGTTAGAGAAGCGCACATGATCTTCCTGTCTGTCGTCGCGGTGACCTGGTTTCTCACCACCCGTTTGTGCATGCCGGTATCGCTCGTTCCTGACTCGCCTCGACAACGCGTTCCCACGTTCCATACGCCAGTAAAACCCGTTTCAACATCTTCTCATTCATCAATCATCATGCGCCTCCTTGCCCTCGTAGCCCTCACTCTCGCCACGCTTGGCGCCGCCCTCCCGGACCCGGAGGCTCAGCCCGAGCCCGCGGACAGCGTGTCGTACGTCCGGCCGAAGCCTGCCGTCCCGCCCTGCAAATGGTCCCCCACGGGAAAGGGGCGGTGTTGCTGTGAGTCGCTCACGGGTGGTGCTGATAGCAGTTGGCGGGGACGAGCAGTGCCCTGAGGGGTATGTGTGCAAGGAGCGCTTCGCCTGGCCACCGTTGGTGTACTGCTGCAAGGGCAAGCACTGTTGAGGAATGCATCGGGAACGCAATGACCATGATGCTGCGCTAGAGCGTGTCGGCCAACGCACATGTGGCACCAGCGTTCCTTCGTAGCCTGGCCAACGCGAGCTTACTATCTATTGAGAGTCACGCGCCCTAAGCAGTGCATGCATACCCAGCTCGAGAAGCCAAGCCAACAACGCGGATCCGGCGGCCTCATGTCGCAAGCTATAACTGTCAGCCACGAGAGCCTCGTGAAGGACGGCCCTGTCGCACTTCTGAACAGACATGCGCTTCCTCGCCCTCACTACCCTCGCACTCGCGGCCTTTGCCACCGCCGCTCCCGACCCAGAGCCCGACGCCGTAGACACGGCCCCGGCTGTCGTCCCTACGCCCGCGCGTCCGCCTTGCAATGCACTCTGGCCTAACAGGGGCCCATGCTGCCGTGCGTGTGACAATGGCCAAGCTGACAGAAGCGGGTGGCAAGCTCCGTTGCCCGGTGGGATACAGGTGCATCGGAAGGGGCGCTGCGCTCCGCTGCTGCCGCGGAGTGTGGTGTTGGGGCCGCGGGGACGTACCGCAGGCTGGAGAGACTGCGGAGTAAGCCGGAGTGTAGCTCAAAGCTCGATGTGTGCTCCGATGGACTTGTGATGCAGCACGACGGGAACCCAGCGGGCGGCTCGAGGAGTCGTCGTGAGGGAGATGGCGCTGGAACTGGCGGAGTGCTGGGTGCCTTCATGAACACGTAACGGGCTGCATGTACCTCACCAACGTGCGAGCTTCTTTGCGAAGGCACACGTCCGGATCCAAGGCAGCTGAACCCACCATGCCCACGAGGATTCCCATGCTCGTCTGCTCTGCAGCACTGATAAGCATGACTGGTGTCATCATCCTCATCTCATCGATCCCGCCCAGCCATGCGTATCTTCACCATCACAGCTCTGGCATTCGCAGCCCTCGCCTCCGCCGAGCCCCAGTCGGACCCCATCAAGCCCGCCCCGTGGGTCCGACCTACACCTGCGGTTCCACCCTGCAACCCCATGTCCCTTGGACCCTGCTGCTGTGAGTCGCTGTTGGACTCCGCTGACAGCAGTGGGAGGACGACTGAAGTGCCCCAAGGGATACCAGTGCCAGCGCCGTCCCGGGAGGCCGGGCATATTCTGGTGTTGCAGCGGGCGGTCGTGTCTTCTGCGCAGCGACGATGTCGAGGCCGCAGAGGTGGCAGAGTAAGCTTGTGATGGGCGCGCGCCTCACACATTGTGGGCTGCCGTCGAGAAGCTCCGCAACGTTATGCATCCACTCAGTAGATAGGCGGCTTGGGGATCGAGTACACTGGGCCTGGTGTCAGCTCGTTCACGCGCGGCTCACCCTTGACCTTGCGGCACAGGTACCCCTTGCCCATGTCCTTGAAGCAAGAGTACCCCGGAGCGGGGCAACCATGGATCCCATCGTCTGCCGTCAGCCCAGCCACCTTCCGACGCACTGCAGCAGCGGTAGCACGCATCGTTGGCGCACGGGACGCGCTTGGTGTGGCAGCTCACGCCCTCGGGCAGGAGCGGGGCGGGGAAGATGATCGGGTCAGTGGGGATGGGGATGATGTCCCCCTCGATGGGGGTGAAGCGCGCAGGCTCGGGGGCGGCGACGGCGACGGCCGCGAGGGTGGCGACGAGGAGGCGGGCGAGCATGGTGGTGTGGGTTGATCCAACAGGACCGAGGGCCAACGAACAGCTGACGCTGTTCCAGAGCCTGCCTGACATGCCCAAGCGAACGCGGCGTCCCGCCTGCTCGCAGCGGGTAACCAAGTAAAGCATCCACAGGAAGGTTACGAGAGTCGTCAACCTTGTTTGGATGGGACGGGCCGTGCCTGTGGATGTTCGAGAACTGTCTCCCCTTCCCCTTCACATGCCAGAACAGCGTCACATCTCGTTTCATGTTGCATCTGCGGCGATCGTAGTGATGTCCTTGATCCTTGACTTCTGATCTGCAAAACAGTGCTCGCTCCGATACGCCTAGCACTGCGCCTCGCGGCAGTTCTTCGGCCCACCCAGCGCTGCGTCAGCTCCACCACCAGCGCCGCCCACTCACCATCGCACCACCATCCGGGCGGGCAGCACCGCGCGGGGCTGCGGTAGCAGCTAAAGCCCCAAGGGCAGTACTGCTTCTTGTTGGCTGGCGTCAGCTCCCTCGTGCGGCAGACGCACGGCAGCAGCTCTGGAGACACGGCGCGCGGATGCAGTAGACCAGGTCGCACTGGCCGGGGGGCGCGGGTGCACGCGCCACGGATAACCCCAGGTGCGGGGGGCGGCGTCTGCGGCCTGGGGTGTCGCGTCGCGCACGTGATCTCAGGTGCTGTAAGTCATCCTAGAAGCGAGCTCACCGGTCACCACCACGAGACGCCCGCATCTAGCCGCTCTGGCATGTCATAAACAATACACACAATCGTACAATCAGTCATGAGGAGTCAACGACATCACCGGCGGGGACCACGACGGGCGCGCTGTCCTCCGCTGGCCCCAAGCCCGAAGGGGTTCTTCATGGCGCGCGTAGCTAATCCAACGTCGTCCCCGTCCCTGGAATGCAGGATCAGGTGCTTGTCCGTGTACTGCTGTCAGCTCAAACAACCAGAAGGAGCTTACGTCGGCAAACGCCTCGAGCTGCTGCAGGAGGGTGGTGAGGTACGCGGTGAGCTGGACGTCGTTGTACTCCTGTCATGTCAGCTGATTCCGACTCAACAACTCACAGTCTCGAGCTCGGTGTGGAGCTCGTTCACGTCCATGACGGGAAGCGTGGCGACGAGCGCCGAGATCTGGCGCAGGATGTCGTGGTCTGGCTTGGCAGTGCCTGTGGTCAGCTCATGCATACTGCTTCGCGGAGCTCACCATCGACGACGCCCGACACGTATTTGAGGAGCACGAGCGCGCGGTCGTACAGCATGGCGATGGCGTTGCGCTGCATCGTAAGGCTGGCGACCTCGCCCGTCTGGTCCGCCTCGCCCGACCCGTCCTTGGTCACGCCGTCGACGGCGATGCGCTCCGCCTCGCCCGTCTCGATCCCGCAGTCCAAGCGCACAAACTTGCCCGTGCTGCTCTCGCCCTCGAGCGCAGCCTCGTACACCGAGAACGGGAGGGTCTTGGTGCCCTCGGGAATGTCGGGGTTGAAGAGGACGAAGAAGGAGGGCCCGGCCTCGTTGGCGTTGACGAACTGCTCGTGGATGGCGACGTCGGCCGGCGTCGGCGCCGCGCCGATCGTGTACCACCCCACCACGCTGAGGGTAGGGAAGGTCTGGCTGACTGCGTGTTAGCTCTCATTTCAACCAAAGAGCTAGACTCACACAGCTCGCGGCGCGTTGCGAGGAAGTCAACATCAAACTTGGTGCTGTCGCTCCCGTCGAGGGTGAGCTCGAACGAGTTCTGCATCGACACCTCGCGCCCGTTCTGTGTCCCGAGGATCGCGCCGAGCGCTGATGTCAGCTTGAGTTTCACAAGGGCCAGCTCACTCTTGGCGGTGGAGCCGGTGCACTTGACGCGCGTGTAGTGGTCGCTGATGTTGAGGATGGCGAGGGGGTGGCTGGTGTGAGCTGACGAACCGACTTACTTAGCTCACAGGTTGATGCTGAGGCCCGAGTTGGCCGCCGACTCGGCGACGACGTTGCTGTCCATCCTGCTGTCGATGGACTGAAGGTGAGTAGGAAGTGAGAGGTGGGAGGAAGGTGATGCGAGTGAGGTTGACGGTTGTGCAGCATGACGCAGCGCCGGGTGGAGGTCATCTCAACGCGATTTGCTTCCGCTCCTCACCCAGCAAGCCACGCGCCCCGCCAGGCCCCAGGCACGGGAGCTGTTTCTTTGTGCGGGGAGGAGTGGACCGGAAGCGGGGGACATGGAACCTCGATGGACCGGATGGACCGCCGGGCGCGCGAAGAACAAAGACTCGTCTCGAACAGCTCTCTTCGCAATGCACACTTCCCCATCATGTCCGAATTCGAGGCCGCCAGCACCTGGCTGACCTCTTCCCCCTCGGCGGGGCATCTCGACAACGAGACCAAGCTCGAGCTCTACGGGCTGTACAAGTTTGCCCTTTCGGGCGTCGGGCCGTGAGTCGGGCGAGCGGGAGGGCGGGCGAGGGCAAGCGCCGCGCGAGCTAGCGGGGTGGGGTGGGGTGGGGTGGGGTGGTGGGGTGAGCCGGGTGATGGGAGCCCGGGGTCGGAGGAGCTGGCTGGGCTTATCGGCGGGGCTTATCGAACACTGGCTGACAGCAGCACCGGCAAGCGCCCCGGCATCTTCCACTTTGAGGCGCGGCACAAGCACGACGCGTGGGCGCGCACCGCGACGGCCTTCGGCGGGCGGCCGGACGACGCCAAGGCGCGCTATGTCGAGGTCGCGCGCCGCGCCGGGTGGAAGGGGCCCGACGCGCCCCCCTCGCCCGAGGTCGAGGCTGAGGCGCCCAAGAAGAGCGGGGGGATGGGGTTCGGGCCGAGCGTGAGCGTCATGGCGCGCGAGGACGAGGGGGAAGGGTGAGTCTGTGTGGGATAGGATGGAGAGCTGACGAAAGTGGGAGCGCGAGCGCGCTGCACGACGCCGCGAGCGAGGGCGATGTCGAGGTCCTCGGGCAGCTGCTCGACGAGAGCAACATCAACGCCAAGGACGAGTACGGCTTCACGCCCCTCCACCTCGCGGCGGACCGCGGGCGCGTCGACGCCGTCAAGCTCCTCCTCGAGCGCGGAGCGGACAAGAGCATCCTCGATCCCGACGGTCAGACCGCCCACGACATCGCCGCCGTGTCCGGCCGCGACGAGATCCTCGCCCTCCTCCAGTAGTCCAAGTCAAAACGCTCACAAGCTATAATTGCATGTACACTAGCTAGACAACGGAACATGAACACGTCACGACTCGCAGCTCGCAGCTCAGCGTCTGCCGCCGAGCCCGAATATGCCGCCGAGGCTGCTTAAGCGGTTTAAGAGGCCGCGACGGCCTACGGCGGCGGCGGGGCCCACGTCCTCGGCCGTCTGGGAACGCGTGCGGCGCTTCGAGTCGCGCGAGTTGTCGGGCTCGTCCTCGACCTTGCGCTTCCGCGACTTGGAGGCGGTGGGCGACGCGGACTCGGAGGCGCGCCCCTTGCCCTTGTCCTTGCTGTTGTTGTCCTCGGCCTTGGCGACGCGCTTGGACACGCGCGTCGGGGCGTCGTCCTGCCCGATGGTGCGCTTGCGCGTCCGCGTTCCGACAGCAGCCGGCGCTGGTGCCGGCGCAGTCTCGAGCCCGAGCGAGTTGGTTGCAGGGGTCGACGAGCTCGCCTCGGCATCCTCCGAGGCGAGGCTGGCGCGGGTGACTCTCCTGAGAGGAGTGCGATCCAGCGCTGTCGAAGCCTTGACGGGAGACGGGGTAGGGCCATGACTCGAAGAGGTGGATCTAGCGCTCTTGGCGACAGACGAGCCGCGCCCGCGACTGGTGCGACGGAGTCTCGTAGTCGGAGTGAGGTGGTGGTCTGACGGCCCCGGCGTGCCAAGGTCAGGAGTCCGGCCCATGTGTACGTGTGACGAGTGGCGACCAAGGCGGTCACCCTCGATGGCACCCTCCGCCGCCTCGAGGACGCCGCAGCTGTGCCCGTCCTCGACGAGGTCGACGCCGATGGCGCGGCTTAACTTGAAGCCTAACTCGGGCTTGAGGCGAGCAATGTCGTCGGGGTTGGCTCGAATCAGGTCCTCCTGGGACGCCATACCGAGGAAGCGTCCCTTCTCGGCCTTGACCTTGTCGGGATCCACGCACTGCGGTACGAGTACCGTGACCCAGTACTTTTGCCCTTCTGCGACGGTCTCAAGTCGCAACTTCTGGAAACTGCACTTGGAGCGGGTGCGGGGTGGTGACGAGCGCGAGACGTAGCGGTTAGAGGTCCGTCGCTGGCTCGAGGACAGTTCCGCGACCGGCTCTGCTGGAGGGAGGTCAGGAGCGACGAGTGGAGGTGTCGCCGAAGCAGGTGGGGAAGCGGCTGGAGCCTCCGTAGGTAAATCGGCGGGGGCGACGGCAGGAGTAGTGGCGGGGGAGGCAGTAGAAGAGGCGGCCGCAGAGGCAGCTGCGGATGCCCGGCGCGATCTCGTCTCAGAAGGCGCGCGAGAGCCACCGGCAGAGGCGGCGCGAGAGGCGGTCGCAGACGGAGGAGCGGAACCTCCAGTGGCGATGGCGGAGGCGACGGCCAGAGCGGCAGCGGGAGCCGCAGTAGTGACATGGATCGGCGCGTGCGAGTGGAAGAGTCGAGGGAGACGAGGTGGTGTCGGCTCCCGAGGAGGAGTCGGGCTTCTCACGGCTAAGTGCTGGTCGAGGTGGTCCTCGTCCTCCTCGTCGTCCGAGTGCTCGGTGGCCTGGCTTGCGGTGGCGGTGGTGTGGCTTGCGTCGCCGACACCCTCGTCCTCCACGTCGGCCGTCACGGTCGGTTGGCTGCTGGCAGCGGCGATCTCCGGCTCGTCGTTGGCCTCGCTTGCCTCGCCCGCCTCGGCCTCGGTGTCGACCTCTGGGATGGTTGGGAGCTCGATGCTCTCGTCGCCGACCATCGTTATGTCTGCAGAGTCCTCGTCATCGGGCGCAGTCTGCTCCTCGTCCGGAGTGGCGGTGCCCGAGCCCGCGGCCTCTTGCTCGTCGGACCCAGAGCCGAGGGTGGGGATCGTTGGAGATGCGCTTCCGGAGGGTGCGTTGGCCGGCAGGCTGCCGGTAGTCTCAACGGTCGGCTCGCTCTGGAGTTCGGGGTCCGCAATAGCAGACTCCCCGTCGGGCTCGGAAGGGGCCGCCTCGTCAGCGGACTCATCTGCAGGTGGAGGGTGGTCGAAGGCGGGCTCTTCGTCGAGGAGGTCCTCCTTCTCGATGGTGGGCACTTCGGCTGCAGGCTTGTCCTCGTCGGCCAGCTCGTCCTCCTCGTCAACAGCGAGGGAGTCGCCCTCTTGGTCGACCTCCATGGCTTCGTCGTCGTCGAGCTCAACGACGTCGGGCTCATCGCCCTCGTCATCGTCGAGCTCGTCCTCCTCGTCTTCCTCGTCCCCTTCCCCACTCTCATCTCCGTCGTCCTCGTCGGAGTCGTTCCCGTCGACGGTCCCGACCTCGTCGGCGTCCTCGACATCGTCCACGGCCATGTCGAGTTGAGGCTCGGAGTTCTCGAGTACGGCTTCGGGTTCAGGAGCGCGCTCCTCTGCAGGCTGGCTGGGTACGGGGGACACGGGCGCTTGGTCGGCAGCGATGGGCTCAGCTTCAGGCTCGGTTGCAGGCTCGTCAAGCGCAGCGGACTCGGCCTCGGGCTCCGTCGCAGGGACAGTCTCCGCCTCGACGGACTCAGCAGGCTGCGCCACCTCCGGCTCGACGGGCTCATCCTCTGCGGGCTGGACGTCGGCCTCGGGTTCGACAGCCTCCGGCGTTGCCTCGACGTCGCCGGTGGCGGGTTGCTCAACGGCCGCTTGCGGGGGCTCTGGGGCCTCGTCAACCTCGACCTCCTCCTGCTCGTCCTCGTGAATGGAAGCGGCAGGCGAGGCCTCGGCTGGTGGGGTGGGGAGCGAGGCTTCGGCCTCCGTAGCAGGCGCAGCAACAGGAGCGGATGGAGGGGGAGGTGATGGCGCCACGACAGGCTCCGCGATGGGCTCGGATTCTTCCGACTCCTCCGACTCGACAGCTTCGGCCACTGGCGCCTCGTCAGCGTTCTTGCCCGCCTCACGGGGCGGTGCATCTACATAGTCTCAGTAACCAAACGTGGGGTTGTACGTACCGTCGCCCGTAAACACAAGCAGCTCGGGCGTGGGCTCGCGCGTGTCGCGGATGTCGTCGCGCTCCTCGATCATCTCGACCTCCTCCGACTCGCTGCCTGCTTCCTGGTCTTGCTCGTCCGCGACGCGCGCCTCGGGCATCTCCTCGTCCTCGTCGCCCTCGAGCTCGTCCTGTTCTCCTTCGAGCTCGACATCTTCGTCGCTCTCGAGCTCGTCCTCGTCCTCCGATGCAGCCTCGCCAGCTTGACCAGGAGGGGGAGACCCGCGCTCGGAGTCGGAGTTGGCGGTGAGGTCTATCGCCACGTCGACGCTCGCCTCCTCGGGCGGGATGCTGGCCTCGCGCCCGGTATGCGACATGCTCGACTCCTCGCGCAGCATGGCGTGGGGAAGTGCCGGTGTCTCGATCGCGTCGGGCGCCTGCACGGTGAACGTGCCCGTCTCGAAGACCTCGGTAAACTGTAACTCCTCCTGGGCGTACCCTGTGTCGTAGTAGGAGTGCTCGGCGACGTACGAGTGGCCGTACTCGTCGCTTATGAATGTCGTTGAGGTGTGGGTGTAGTGAGATGTTGAGGCCTCAGGCGCGAACTCCGTCGCAGCATCTGCTGGCGTGAAGGCGGATGTCGATGCTTGGGGCAGGTCGACTAACGACGGGTCTATGGGGAAGGCGTCGGCGGCGTGAAGGGGCTCTGTGAGGTAGGCGGAGGCCTGAGCGGCGTCGAGAGGGGGCGCCATCGGCACGTCGGTGGCGGGGAAGGTGGAGGGAGGGAAGATCTCCTGCGGGAGCTGGTTGAGGACCGCCTCGAGGACGTTGTCCGGGACGGCGGGCGCAAAGCCGGCCGGCTGCTGCATGAAGTCGAACGCGGCGCCAGCGGCCTGCCAGATCGGGGGCGGGGTGGGCGAGCGCTCCTCGTCCTCGTCGTCCGCGGGCTCCATCGGCTCGTACGCGGGCGCGCCTGGATCCTGGGGGTAGTAGTACTCGGCGGCGGCCACAGGTTGTGGGTCCTCGTCGTCCTCCTCGTCGCCGACGTACTGGACCTCGCCGTCGCTCTCGTAGTCGACCTCCATGCCCTCGTCTGAGCGGTCGTCGCGTGGCTCGGCTTCGTCGTCGAGCTCCTCCTCCTCTTCTTCCTCTTCCTCCTCCTCCTCCTCGTCGTCGTCCGTCCGCTGGTCGTAGCCCTGCTGGTACCCCTGCTGGTAGCCCCCAGTCTCCTCTTCAGAGTCGGAGGATACCTCGATCGGCTCGCCGGGGGTGCCGTCCTCGGCATCGTCGTAGGCGTAGTATGACGAGGGCGCAGCGCCCTCCTGCGTGGCGGACGAGTAGGGGTATCTGGTGTCAGCTGCGGTAACTGGGATTGGGCAGCTTACTCTTCGACCTCCTCCTCCTCCTCTTCCTCCTCGTCGTCGTAGTCGTCGTATTCCTCCTCGGCTGGAGGCTCGTGCCGTGCGGGGTACTGGGCGTATGCGTGTTGTGGGGTGTGCGTGTATCTGGGGTCAGCAGCGCCCGTGCTTGACGACTCACTCTTCGCCACCGTATTCACCCTCGTACCCCTCGTCCTCGTCGTATTCCCCCTCGTACTCCTCCCCCTCTTCGTCGTCCGTGTCGCCTATAACGACGACGCTCTCGCTCCGCGAGGGCCGTTCGCGCTGGGGGGGCTCCACCTCTTCCTCTTCCTCTTCCTCCTCCTCCTCTTCCTCGCTGTAGTCGTAGAGCTCATCCTCAGCCGGCGGCCGCTCATGCAGCTCGTCGAGCTCGCTCGCGCTCTGCTCCGACTCGTACCCGTTCCGCCTGGGCACCCCGCGGCTGTGGAACACCCTGTCCGACCCGTCGTCCGAGTACGGCGTGATGGGGAGAGGTGGGGTCTGCGCGCGCAGCGGGGACGGCGGGCGCGGTGGAGGGGCCCACGGGTCGCGGCCGTGTAAGATCTCCTGTGTCTTGCGGAGGATGTCGGCCGTCCACGCGTCCATTTCGGACTGCGGGAAGAGGTCGAACGCGTTGGGCGCGTGCGGGTTGTCGCGCATGGTGGGGGCGAGGGTGGGATGGGACAATGGGTGATGGATGTGGTGGATGGGGAATTGTTGATGGTCGTGAACGCGACTCATGAGGAGGGTGGTTGCATCATCGCGGAGTTTGGAGATATCTCCGTGTCACCACCCATGATAGCGCGACTGCTTGAAGCGCAGCTACCTCGATTCTCCATTGACTCTTAGCTCCAGACTAGGCAATGAATCAATGCGATGCATGTCTATCTAGCTCGTTGTGATCTGCGACGCCTGATCCTTGGAGACGCGCAGGATGTGAGAGTGCGGTGACACCCTCAGGCCGACGTCGCACCAAACTTACCACCTGCTCGCACCCAAGTCATCCGTCGCCCTCCTCCCCCACCTCGCGCTTAGCTTTACGAATGCATGTACACGCCTGCGGCATCTAGTGCAGACAATCCGGGTTTCCGGTCTAGTGATGTATGAGGAAACGACAAACGACATTGGCCACCGGCCAAAAGGGTCCATTAATGTCTAGGTCTATGCGCCGTACACAGGCGAGATGGGGTCGTCGCGCTGCGGGGGCAGGGGCGGCGACGACGCCGTGCTCGCCGGCGGCGACGGGTAGGGGTACATGGGGGGCCGTGCGGAGATCTTGGCGACAGGCTCAAAGTGGTGGTACACGGGGCGCGGCGAGGCGTGGTCCTTCTGCGGGGGGTGGAGGAACTCGGGTGCGGCGGACGCGTACGTGAACGGCTGGTAGTCTGGCGTGGCAGCGCCGTCGAGGATGCGCGTGTCCGCCAGCGTGGTGGGGAGCATGCCGTCGCGCTGAGCCTCGACCTGGCGCATGCGCTTCTCGCCCTTGTCGACGTCGCGCTTGGCGTTGTTGTACATCCACAGGCCAGCACCGGTGAGGGCGATACCAACGGCCTGGATAAAGTGGACGGGCTGGTTGAACCAGATAATCGCCAAGCAGATGACGGCAATGCGCTTGATCAGCGAGGCGATCGAGTACGTCACGGGCGAGGTGGAGGCGAGGAGCGCGAACGCGATGAGGATCTGCGCAAAGTGCACCGTGCCGTTGACGAAGAAGGTGAAGACGACCTTGGCCGCGGACGCGTCGGCGGTCCTGGGAGGGAGCGGGGCGCTGCCCATCAACACGGCGAGGAGGCGCGGGGCATCGTTGTACAGCCACATTGGGATCATGAGGAGGAAGGCCATGCCGCTCGAGAAGAAGAGGAGGTTGATCTTGTCGAGGCGGGGGTGGTCGGCTGATCCGCTCGAGCCAGAGCCGGGCGACGGCATGACCTTCTTGAAGAAGATGTTCTGCGAGACGAAGATGATGGTCGAGCCGAGCGCGCAGATAAGCCCTCCAATGTTGTTGAACGAAATGTCAAACGAGCACGCGAGCATGACGCCGGCCGTGAGGGGCACGAGGGATGCGTACGTGGCGGGCGAGTACTTGACGCCAAAGAGGAGCACGTACGCTGCGACGGTGAAGCACGGCGAGAGCGCCTTGATGGTGTGCACCGTGCTCACAGGCACGCGCGAGATGGCGAGGGAGCCAAAGATGTGACCCCCGACCTGGAAGAGGGCCATGGGGAGGGTGTGCCGGATGATCGAGCGCGTCGGCGTCCGCAGCCGCGCCGTCCACTTGAGGTATGGGCTCGAGCCGATCCAGCACAGCGCGCCGACAAAGGCAAACTGCACGATCGTGAGGGTGATTGGGAACTTGAAGTTGTTGAGAATGACCTTGCCCGTGTTGCCCGAGACGGCGCTCGACGCGTACCACAGGATGCAGAGGAAGACGAACCGCAGCGTCTGGGCGGAGGGCATGGCGAACCCTCTCCCCGACTCTGCGGACTCGCCGTTGAAGAACTGCTGTATCCTAGCGAACGCATCGGAGAGCGAGTTGGGGCTGCTGGTGTCGATCCCCTGGTCGCTAGGCTTGCGGGCGAGGCCTAGCCCACCGAACGCGGCGCCTGCCGCGTTGGCGGCGCGCGCAAAGCCCGACTGCTGCTGCGGTGGAGGGGGAGCAAAGTAGCCCGGGCCGCCCTGTACGCCGAGGGCGTTGCCGAAGCGGGGCGGGGAGGTGCTTGGGGGAGTGCCGGCGTAGCCACGGAGGTCGATGGATGAGCTGACGTGCGCAAAGGGCGCGCGCTGGCGGGGGTCTGTCATGGGAGGATGGGCGACAGCAAGAGAGATAGGATGGAGTGGACGAAGAAACGTGCGGTGGAGGGGGGGCAAGGAGGGGAGGCGAGGGTGCTGGCGCAGGGTCGGGCTTAGGGTGGGGCAAGGGACCGATTCGGTGGCGCGCGTGAATGTGCAGCTGCCCAGGAGGCGTGGAGAGCGAGGTCGGAGAGATGGCGATGAGGAGGAGGTGATGGGAGGAGTAAGAATGGATGGACAAGTAAGGAAAAGAGCGTGGATGGGTCTTGATGCAGAGAGTGTAGAAGAGAGAAGAGACAAGAGAGTTGAGCGGGAGTGGGAGTGGTGGAGTGGGGAGGGGAGACGAGGGAAGGCGAAATTGTATGGAGGGAAGGTGGGGAGGCGGTTGATGAGGGGGGGAAGGATTGAACCCTTAACGGCAAGCAGACTTTGGTACAGTGGCGGGACGATCAATCCGCTCTCTCAAACAATCCTCTATCGCCGCCTTGCTTGTCCATAACTCAACATCGAGGGCGCAGAGGGCGTGCACAGCTACTGCGCTGCAGCGCTGCAGTGCTCAACACGCGGTGGACAGAAAAAAGAGAAGGCCTAGAACCGCAACAGAGTTGTGACTTTGCGAGACACAGAGTTACGGTTGTGGGCGGCTCTGTTCCTCAGCAACTCCACCCCGCCCAACAACGTCGCCGCCTTAGCCGCAGCCGTCAATTCAGTCGCGGTGCTCGCCGCGCGCGCGCCGCGCACAACGCCCATCAGCGCATCAGCATGCCGCGGAGATACCGGTGTACCGCTGGCCGTCAAGATCTACAATACATCTACAGTACATCGGTTTCCAGCCACTGTGCCTTGGCGGGCAGCTGGGCACATGCCGCCGGTCGATGTTGCTGCTGGTAACGAGATGATCCCTAAACCTTGTTCCTCTCGTTCCTCAGTGCCCTCCTTTCCGCTGTGCCGCTGCGCTCGTCGACGTACCAACGTACCAACGTCGAAGCTCGGTTGGACTAAAGTGTCTCCCCACAAACGCGAAACCTTGATGCCTCGGCAGCTCGGCGCACAATTCGCCCGCATCGCTCAGGCGCAGCCACCCGCTACCGTTAATCTGCCTCCCGCGATCATCGTCATCGACGCGACTGCGGCGCCATCCTGTGATGATCAGATCCGCTTGTCTGACGTTCCCCGATCCCCCACCCCGTCCCACCGGTTCTGCAAAACTGGTCGTGACGGGTGGCGGGCTTCTCTTCGGATGCTCGGGTTTGTTCCAGGTGCGCACTAGATTCCCCCTCTGGCCCCTCTGCGCAGCCGCTGCCCCTCTGGTTTGTTCTCGTTGTTCGCTGCATTCCTGGAATCCCGTCAACTGAGACGCGTGGGGCAGGGTCTGTCTTCTCCTCTGCAACTCTGCTCCTGACGTCTGGCCCCGGATCCTATCACACTCCTGACCTCCACGCTAGCTACCATTGGCAGACGATGCATCCACACCACCACTGCGCCCTTCAACGTCATGCCAAGCCGACTTCTCGCAGCCTCCTGTGCTGTCCGTCACTCTCTGTCCGCTGCTCCTGCCACCCTCCGTTCTCTGCTCACGCACCGCTCAGTGACACACATGCCATATGGCCGTATGTAAGAACTATACGGCGACCTAGAGAAATACTACCTGACCTGTCGCCCGGCGCGTGCTCCTAGCTCGCGCTCCTTGCATGTAATACAGGCGCATCCTACCACATCTTGCGCCCCGGCCTCGGCTGCTCCATCCCACTCCCGTTCGAAAAGCCCGCGGGGTACTGCCCGTGCCCGTGCCCCGAGTAGTAGTTGGCGTCGTACGGCACCTGGTACTCGCCGCCGTTGCCCATGAACCGGCTCTGCGTGTTGGCCGCGCGCGGGCCGGCCATCTGCGTCCCAAACCCAGTGTGTCCGTACCCAACGTGCCCGTAGCTCTGCTGGTGCTGGTTGCGGTACTGGTACCCATTGTAGTTGCCCTGGAACTGGTTCGCCGCCTGGTTCGCCGGGTACCGGAAGTCGCCTGCAAGATTCGGCTGGGCGTCCTTTGCAAAGGCGTTGGGCTTCTCTGGCGGCTTCTGGTACGCGTACCCGCCTGACAGCGAGTTGGGGAACGAGGGCGACGGCGCCCAGAGCGTGTTCTGCTGGAAGCCGCCGTTGGCGTTGCCGGCTGCCTGGCCGCGCCCGCCCATGATGCCATAGTGCGTGCCCATGCCATGGTCCGGGCTAGTGGCGCCCGAGAACTGGCTGTAGCTCTGCCCGAACTGGCCACGCGCGCCGAAGGACGACTGGGCCATCGTCGGCTGACCCGTCGGGTACACCGGCTTGAAGCTCGCCGGGTCGGGTGCCGTCGCCGGCGAGTTGAGCGTGGGGTACAACGGCGTCTCGGGCTGGCTGGGTACCGACGCAGGTGCAGCCGGCGTCGGCGCGTTCGTGTCCGCCGCCTGCTCCCACACGCTCTTGAGGTGCTCGCGCTGGGGATCGTCACGCGCAGGCGACGTGACCGAGTACGCAAGAGTCGACTTGGCCCATGGGCCAGGAGCTGGGTTGCTGGGCGACGTCGGGTTCGTGCGCGGTGCCGACACCGGCGCAGGGGGTGGCGTGCCGGGTTTCTGCGGTCAGCTGAGGTTCTTCAAGAGGAAGCTCACCTCTCCAAGCTCCTTGGGCTCCACCACACCCTTGTCGTCCGCCTCGATGTGCTCGAGGCTCATCTTGTTCACCTCGTCCAGCAGGCTGTCGCCGTCGAGCTCGCTCGAGACCATGAAGCGCACAGCGGGCGGCTTGGCGCCCTCTGCAGCCATCGCCTCGGTCTCAGGCCCGGGCACAGCCACGCGCGCCTTGCCCGGCTTGCGCGCAGGCTGCGGGGCAGCGGTCTCCGTCTGCGCCGGCTCTGGGGCGGGGCGCGCCCCCTTGCCAAACGACAATGCGTCGCCCGGAAGAGAGCGCGCCTCTGCAGGACGCTGCTTCTGCTTCCGCTGGAACGGGAGGAGCTTGCGGTGAGAGAGACTGACGATGGGGCCCGTGTCGATCTGCTTTGCGAAGCGGCGCCCGATCGGCTGGGGAAGCAGCACGTCCGCCAGAACACGGCCCTGCGCATACTGCTCGAGGGGCGGGTCAAAGGTCTGTGCCCATCCTCTGGGAGCCTGGTTCTTCGCCTCGGCGGCTCTCAAGCGCCCGCGCGGGACGGGGCCCTTGTTCGGGGGCGCGGCCTTGGGCAGCTTGACGTTGAGCACCCGCCATGCGGGAGGTGGAGAGGGCGGGATCGGGGCCTGAGTCGCATCAAAGTAGTCGGGAGGAAGGTTGGGTAAAGTAGGAGCGGCCTTCTTCGGTCTTGTGGGAACAGGCGCGCTCAGCTCCGCGGCGGGTCCGTTAGATTTGGACGGCGCCGGCGCCTGGGCGGGGGCCTGGGCCGCAGGCGCTGCGTCCTTGGCACCGACATCCATCGCAGCCTCAACGGGGCTCTTGCCCTTGTCGCCATCAGGCGAAGCCGAGTCGTCCGAGGCCTTGGCATCCGGCGTGGGTCTCGACTGCGCCATGGCTGCCTGGATGCGCGCAAGCATCGTGTCAAAGTTCGCCTCCCTCTTGGACGGGTGCGGCGAGGCAATGTGGTCGCCAAAGCCATGCGGACGGCCGTGCTGCTCTAACCCAGGCGGCGCCTTGGGCCTGTTGGGCGACAGCGGGGGCTCCTCGCGATCACGCCCTTGAGACGACAGCGTCCGCTGTTGTGCGTGAGGCGGCACGTCGCGCAGGGGATGGGGCGGGAGGTCACGCGCACCGCGGCGCAGATCACGGGGCACGTCCGCGAAACGTCCCTGATCGTGACTGGGGCGACGGCCAGCGAAGCGGTCAGCAGGTGGTGCCTGCGGCTGCGGCTGCGGCTGCGGCTGCGCCTGCTCCGGAAGCGGCTCAGTGCGGCGCCACGACGACGCGCGGTCGGCAGCAGTGCTCTTCTGCTCGGGAGGCTGTGGCAACCCAACGGCAGGGGCCTGCGGGCTCGGCTGCTCCTTCGGGCGAGACGCAAGTGTTATCTGGGGCTGCTGGTGCTGTGGCTGCTGCTGGTGGACGGGCTTGGCGAAGCCGGGGGGAGGGTGGGGCGGCTTCGATAACCCTGGAGGGGGTGGTGGAGGGACGGAAGAGGGAGGGGCTGTTGGCGCAGCAGGTGCGGCAGTCGGCTTGGGCGGGGGTGGACCAAACCTCTCGGCCAACTCGCGGGCTTTCTGGCGCGCCCGCTCCGCTGCAGCCTCGCGCTCCGCCTCCTCTGCCAATCGACGCAAACGCGCCTTCTCCGCAGCCGTGTGCATCTCGGCCGCCTGGGTCTCGCCGCTGGGTGCCGCTGGCGCTGCCGCCGGAGGGGCTGCGGCCGCAGGAGGAGGTGCGGGCTTCGCTACCGGCTCGGGGGCGGGCGGAACGGCGTGCATCGCAGGCGGCGCCGGGCGCGGCGCTGGGGGTGCGCGGGAGGGAAGGTCGCGCGCTGGAGGCTCGCGATGGCGCTCACGCTGTTCTCCGCCGAGGTGGGGAGGGTGTTCGCGGTCACT
>JAMALN010000569.1:0-24885 GCA_023630115.1 Cutaneotrichosporon sp. PK4640 | reverse complement strand
CCGAGAGAATGCACTCGGTAAGGCCAGTGCCCTGTGCGCGCGGTCAGTACGTGTCGTGCGTTGTGCTTAGCGCGGTGTGCCGATCGACTTACGAGAACGATAACCTGGGCGTGTCAGCGGTGGTCATGGGTGGCGGCGGGGAGGCGAGTCGGTGGGGTTGGGTGGGGGTGGGTGGCTGCCTGTGGCAACGGGAAGGGAGGGGAGGGGAGCAACTCACGTCATACTCCTCGTCCATGTTGAGCTAGTGTTGATGGGTAGGGAATGCAAGTGGTGTAGAGGGGGTTGCCGAAGCTCGAAGGGGGATTAAAGGGTGCGTCTGAGGAGAAAGGAGTAACGTTGAGAGAGAGAGAGAGGTGGAGAGAGCGATGAGAGATGTAGAAGGACGATCGCAGCAGACGTAGAGGTTGACACGGCAGCATCACGCACAACCGGCACGCGCCATGGGTCCCGACTCTGGGGGCCGGGGCCACGTGGCCACGTGCAGTGATGCAACCATCTGCTGCCCTGTGGCCTGCGGTGGAGGTTGTATGTGCCTGATCTCAATCAACCCTTCACCCTGGGTGAGAGAGGGTGGCTGGGGTGAAGGGCTGGGTGGCTGGGGATAATGCCGTGGTGTGGCAATCCTGGGGTCACCTGCAGTGCAGCTCGCCGTGCCAAGGCATGCAGTGCCGTTCCGACACTGCAACCAACATCCACATATCATACTCTCCTCACTCTAACCCCCCTCCGTCGTTGTCAACAGCATCGACACGCGCGCCGCACCGACGCCTCATCCCCTTCCGGCGCCAACACGCCGTCTCTCTGGCTTCTTTGAGCCAGCCGCCTTGAAAACAGCAACGCGCAGTTGCGCTTCGTAACCCTTCACAACACACAGCCTTCCCTCCACTACTCATCTTCCTCCACTTCCCCATCCCACTCTTCACCACCATGCCACCCGCCCAGAACATGTACGAGTACGACCCCATGGGCCACCACCTGGTCGAAGGCGAGGAGGACGAGCTCGAGCTGTGTGAGTTGCGCAAGTCTCGCGGCGCGACGAACGTGGGCCGGAGGCTGACCGACAGATTCGCCGTCAGAAGGCTCGTCAGAGGAGACCGACTCGCTTGCGTGGATTGTGAGCTAAACTACGTGTACCTCCAGCTCACGCAGACCTGGTTTACTACCCACATCCCCGGCCACGACTACTTCTGCGAGGTGCACGAGGACTTTATCGAGGACGACTTCAACCTGACTGGTGGGCGCAGCGGGCGGGCGAGAAGCTGACGCGACAGGCCTCCAGTCGTTGGTTCCGTTCTGGAAGGAGGCGCTGGAGATGATCCTGGACGTTGAGCCAGGTGAGCTGCTGGAAATGATCTCGAGCTGACAGGCAGAGGAGGACTCGGCCAAGATCCCGGACGTGTCCATTGTCGAGTCGTCGGCCGAGCTGCTGTACGGCCTCGTGCACCAGCGCTTCATTCTCACCAAGCCTGGGCTGTCGATGATGGTGAGCCGCGCGCGAGGCGTGACTAACCCGCAGCTGGAGAAGTACGAGCAGGGCGACTTTGGCCTCTGCCCGCGCGTGTACTGCCACTCGACACATGTGCTGCCCTGCGGCCGGTCCGACATGCCCGGTATCGACACGGTCAAGCTGTACTGCCCGAACTGCGGCGACATCTACAGCCCACCGAGCAGCAAGTACTCGCAAGTTGACGGTGAGTTCGCGCGCTCCCAAGAAGCAACTGACAGCAGGTGCCTTCTTTGGAACGTCGTTCGCACCCCTCTTCTTCCAGACGTACCCCGAGCTGTTGTCGTCGCCATTCGCGCCTGCAGAGCAACCACCCACGTCGTCGTCGACGCCTAGCAACCGCTCCTCGCCCTCCAGAATCGCCGAGTCGATCGTCAACCCGAACGCGTACGGCGGGCAGCGGCAGGCACTGAACAAGGTGTACGCGCCGCGCATATTCGGCTTCAAGGTGTCGGAGCGCGCGCGCAGCGGACCGCGCATGCGCTGGCTGCGCGAGCGGCCGGAGCGGTACGACGAGCTCGACGACGTGGACTGGAAGGGGCGGTGGAAGAAGGGCAAGGGTGCGGTCGGCGAAGACGAGGAAGGGATCAAGGCCGAGGGCCGCAACGGGCGTCTGTTTGACGACGACGACGATGACGACGAGGAGGAGGAGGAAGAGGAGGAGGAGGACGTGCCCGCCGCGGCCGTTGGGCGAGTCCGTTAGTGTACTCTGAAGTGGGGCTTCCGCCTGAGCATAGATGCGTCTTGTTAGCATGAGAGCGCGCGTGGCGGCTCTGTTCTGTCTGGGTTTCTGTCGATGTGATTTCTGCATGATATGGGTGGCAATGGGTGGCAAGTGGCAAGTGGAGGCGGAAGCTTTTATTCCGCCCAAAAGTTCGAACTTCGGCGTTGCGACTTCACAACAACACACCATCATGTTCCGGCTCGCACGACTCGCGCCATTGCGGCCACTCCAGGCGCGCAGCTACACTGCGGGTGCGCTCCACCCGACAGCGCTGGCTCTGAGGGGCGAGTATCAGCGTCCTGCTCCCAAGAGGCAGGGCGATCGTCCGAGGCGAGATGGACCAAGGGATGGACCACGAGATGGGCCATCGAGAGACGGAGGACGCAACGGCGCCGCCCAGCGTGGGAGCGATCGCGGCCCCCCTCGCAACAACGACCGGTTTCCTCAGCGTAGCAACGACCGCTTCCCTCCGCGTGGTAGCGACCGCGCACCTCAGCGTGGTGATCGCGCCCCGCGCGACGCTCGGCGAGGCTCGTTCACGCGCGGCGCAGCAGCCGGTGCCGTCGCCGGGGCAGCAGGCGCCTTCCGGGGCCGCAACGCGCGTGACAGTCGCGACTCGCGTGGCTCCCACCGCCACGCCGACCGCGACGAGGGCAGCACCCGCGAGTGGAAGGTGCGCGGGATGACGCCGCAGACGTCCACGAACCCGTTCACGCTCTCGCAGCGCGTCAAGAAGCACCTCGCGCGGTACCCCGACCGGATGACGCGGCCGCAGGTTGACGAGATGCTCGCCATTGTGCGCAACGAGCCGCCTGCCATGTCGACTGCGCCCGTGTGGAACCTCGTGCTCGCGCGCATGGGACGGGACGGGTACTACAGTGCCATGTGGAAGGCGTTCAACGAGGTGGGTCGGTTTCGCCGGTCACGGCTAACCCCAGATGAAGAAGCGCGGCACCACGGCCACCTCGCGTACCTTTACCGTGCTGCTGAACGCGTACGCGGGCGTCGCGCACTCGGGTGTGGTGAACGACACGTTCTCCCCGGCCCACAAGCCGGAGCGCCTGACCCTGGAGCGTGTCCGCCGCGTTTACGACCTCTCGCAGGCGCACATCCGCACCCAGCTCTCCAAGGCCTCCAAGGGCGAGGGCAGCCGCGACAACCTCGGCGTCGCCTACCCCGAGGGCGAGGAGGGCGAGAGCCCCATGATCCCCTCCGAGGAGGTGAGCGTGTGGCCGACGAACGCGTACCTCAAGTTCCTGGGGCGGTACGGCATGTGGACCGAGATGGAGGCGATCTTCCTGGGCATGGACCGCGAGGGTCCGCTCGCCCCCGACGCCGCGACGTTCTACACCATGCTGAACACGGCGAACAACGTCGACCACTACCGCCGCTCGACGAAGGAGGACGCCGGGATGCCCGCCATCGAGGTCGGGAGCGTCGGGCGCGCTTACTTTGACCAGGCGGTGCGCGCGCTCGGCGGGGACGTTGACGACCGCATCGCGCTCGCTGCGCTGTCCTGCCTCGCAGCAGGCAGCCCCGCCGACCAGCGCCTCGCCGAGGAGCTTATCCCCCGCCTCTGGAACCTCCCTGCGCCGGGGCAGCCTGCCTCCGCCACTGGGGCGAAGGGCAGCTACCCCCTCCTCCCCCGCGCGTGGGGCGTGCTCCCGACCTTCCCGCTCGACATGCGCTCGGCCACCGCCCTCCTCTCCACCCTCAGGCGGATGGGCAACAAGTCGCTCGTGGCGCACTACACCCGCCTGGTCGCGGACGGGCCGCTCGCGCGCGACGCGGACCTCGCGCTCCTCCGCACGTTCATCCACAACCTCTCGTTCGCGGGCGACGCGGACGGCGCGTCGACGGTGCTCGCGACGTTCCAGCCGCCAACGGGGACAGACGGGTGGCCTACCGACGTCTACCTCTCCGTTCTCGGGGCGGCGCGCTGGGCCGCCGACTGGGACATTGCGCTCTCTACCTTCCGGCCCATGGTCGCGCTCCCGCCTGCCGCCGAGGGCAAGAGCGGCAAGTACGTGTGGAAGTCGCCGAACGGGCGCGGCCAGGACGTCCGCGGGCGCCAGTGGGTGCCGCCGCGCCCGCACCCCGTGTCCCCCGCCGCGATGGGCCTGCTCTTCAAGACGGGCCTCGCGTGCCTCAAGCACGGGATCCAGCCCCTGCGCTCTGCCGCGCAGATCTACGAGTTCTACGGCCCCGACACCTTCTTCGAGGTGCGCACCTCGGCGGGCGTGGTGGACATGACGGCGGGCGAGGCCAAGCACTGGGACCTGAGCCGGCGGGACTATGGGATGGTGGGCGAGGCGGTGGAGCTCGCGCGCGACCTCGAGCTCGTGGCGGAACGGCTGACGGAGACGCCCAAGTCGCCCGAGGACAAGGAGAAGCACGAGAGGTGGCGGCATGAGGCGGCGCGTATCGTGCGCATCTGGGGCAAGCGCGTCGAGGAGCGGGGGGACCGCAAGCCCCGCGCCCGGTTCCTGCGTTCGCTCGAGTAGATAGACCATTGCGACCTTGCATTGTACCACCATTCATGCACTCATCATTCTAGCTTCTGGCAAGCTCAGATGACCGCGTCAGAGAGATGACCGTGTCAATCGGACGTCGCCGATCATCGGCCCGGAGCCGTACTTCCGGAGCCATAAATATCGCCCACCACCCCGTTGCCTCTATTCGTTTCTCTCCCTCAAGCTCGCCGCCATGACCTTCACCCCCGACACCGACTACGTGGTCGAGGACCGCGGCGGGATCGTTGAGAACCGGCACCAGATCCATGCGGCAGTCACGACTCCCACCGGCGAGCTCCTGTACGCCGTGGGCGACCCCACCCGCCTGACCCTCATCCGCTCGGCGGCCAAGCCCGCGCAGTCCGTCGCGGTGCTCGAGGCCCTCGCCTCCCCGTCCCCCACGTCAACGCTACCCCCCTCCTTCACCCTCAGCGACGCCGACGTCGCCCTCATGTCCGCCTCGCACTCGAGCGAGCCGGCGCACCTGGCGCACGCGGCCGCCCTCCTCGAGCGCGGCGGGAACAGCCCGGCAGACCTCAAGTGCGGGGGGCACGCGGCCATCTCCCCCGCCGTCAACGACCAGTGGATCCGGGACGGCGTCGTCCCCGAGGGGATCCACAACAACTGCTCGGGCAAGCATGCGGGGATGCTCGCGGCCGCGCGCGCCCTCGGCGCCGACAAGGACTACCACCTCCCCGCGCACCCTGTCCAGCAGCGGGTGAGGGGGGTGGTGGAGGACCTCGTCGGGCCCCTCGGGGAGGTGCGGTGGGCCGTGGACGGGTGCAACCTCCCCGCGCCGGCGATGCCGCTCACCTCCCTCGCGGCGATGTACGCTGCTTTCGCGGCGGCGCGCCCCGGCCCAGGGCGGGAGGGAGTGATGGCGCGCGTGTTTGGCGCGATGCACGCCCACCCCTTCCAGGTGTCGGGGGGCGGGCGGTTCTGCGCGGCCGTCGCCCGCATCCCGGGAGTCGTGGGCAAGGTCGGGGCGGACGCGTGCTATGGCGTCGGGGTGCGCGGGCGGGAGATTGGCATCGCGGTCAAGGTCGAGGACGGGAACCTCGATATCCTGTATGCTGCGGTCGCCGAGATACTGGAGCGGCTCGGGGTCGGGACGGAGGAGGAGAGGCGGGGCATGGAGGTGTTCCATCGCGTCGAGAGACGGAACACGGCGGGCGTCAAGGTCGGCGGGGTGAGCTTTCCTTTTGTGCTGCGGGACATGCGGGTGTAGGAGTAGATGGTCTGTAGATTGTAGATGCATAGAGCATGGCAGCATGTTTCATCAACACGCTCGACAAGGTTGCAGTCGGGCATTTGAAGCATTAGAATCCCTGCAAATGCAATCTGGAGTGTGATAGCGGTTCATGCTGTGGGCAGGGTCGCATGGACTCGATCTGACGGCGCTGTCCAGCGGAATCAAATTGCCGTCAACATTTCGACCGCCCTTGGCACCTCAATCCTCGTGATGTACCACACCGCGACATCGACCTCACCATCATCCACAACAGCTCTACAGCGCGCTCACCAGCCCACATCACGACCCGACGAGCACCATCCGCGCGCGCATTCCTCAACCCCCATCGTCCCCATCTTCCCCGCCCCCGCCACAATGTCCCTCGTCCTCCCCGGCACGCAGATCCCCCTCCCCTCCTCCTCCCGCGTCACCCTCGGCCCGGGCATCGCGCCCGCGCCCTCCCGCGCCGACCCCCTCGCCCCCGAGCCCGCGTACGCGTCCACGCGTGCGGGCCTCCTCTCCTCCGCGGCAAAGGGCAAGGCGGCCGACCGCGGCGAGTCGCTCTGGGTCGAGGGCGTGAGCAAGCGCTACGTCCCCGCGCAGCGCGACATCGTCCTCGGCTCCATTGTGGCGCGGCACGCGGAGGGGTACCGCGTCGAGATTGGGAGCGCGCACGCCGCCGCGCTGGACGGGCTCGCGTTTGAGGGCGCGACGAAGCGCAGCAAGCCGAACCTCAAGGTGGGTGGTGGTTCTGGTTGAGAGGCCAGCTCCGTCAGCTGGGCGGTGTCGGTCGCCTAATACGACGGGGAGCAGCCCGGACAGTCCTCCCCGCTCGAGCAGCCTTTCTTCGGCTGTATGTACGCTTACACCAGGTCGGGACACTTGTTTACGCGCGCGTGTCCCTCGCGAACCGTGATATGGAGCCCGAGCTCGAGTGTGTCGACCCCGCGACGGGGAGGTCGGAGGGCTTTGGCGAGCTCAAGGGCGGCCTCATGGTGCCGTGCTCGCTGCAGCTGTGTCGCAAGTGAGTGGCTGTGTTGAGAGGGAGGTGTTGCGCTGCTGGTGTTGCGCTGCTGGCTGGTCCTGCTTGTACTCCAGCCAGTATCAGCGTCTTGGAGAGCAATGCGGATCAGCGAGGTTCGCGTACGGTCTTGGCATCAGTGCCGAGTGCACTTGGACTGGCCACTCCGCGCACTGCGCTCTCCACGTGCCCCTCCACCTCCGTCTCCTTTCCCCCCGCCCCCGCGTGAGCTCACATCAGACTCCTCAGCCCCAAGTACCCGCTTCTCCAGTTCCTCGCCGCGCACATCCCCTTCGAAACGGCGATCGGGGTGAACGGGCGTGTGTGGTTCAAGGCGGCCAGCGTGGAGGGTACGATTACGCTGCAGCGCGTCATCGAGGCGGTGGACGCCGGCACCCTCGACGCGTCGGACAAGTCCGCGGTGGACAAGGCCGTCAAGCGCTTCCTGGCGTAAGATGTGCGTGCTGGGTCACGAGAGGCAGCGGCATTCGGACGCGGGGTGCTCCACGCGCGCTTGGCGGGCTAGATCCTACGAAGATGGCGAGCGCTGTGGCAAGCTGTGCGCTTCCTGGCGTCGGAATGGCGAGTGTGGGAGCGCCGAGCGGCTGCATTGTATGATAGATGTAGATTGCATGGAGCCAGAGTGCATCATATCGTCGCCATCGATAATGGTTCGGATTCCAGCCAGGTGGAGTCGATGGCGACAGGTGTGGAGGGCTGAGTTGGTTGCCGGTGGGCTGCCGGTGAGTTTACATTCCGCGCCACCACAACGGTAACTGGGCGGGTTGGACGGCAACTCCAGCACGGGACCGCGTCGCCTTCGTAAAGATGCCGATCAAAGCACGCCACTGCTAATCCTCTTCCGAACCTTCCATCCTTGGGTGCTTGGTGCTTGTCATCTGCCGCCGGGCAACAGATGGGCAGATGCGTGACACACTCCGACCACTGCGTCACTCAACGTCAGCAAGCACGCAAGCACACAGTCGCTACTGAACGGGCGCACTCCAGTGACAAACCCGATGCAAGCATGCAGTGTCGTCAGTGGCGCAGCAGCTCCAACGCAATCGCCAAGAGTCCAGCTTGAATGTATGAATACATGAACGTGTTAACGTGTTACAAGTCTATGCAAAGTCTATGGCTGTTGTGGTGCTGTGCGTGGGAGCATGCAGGTGGGTGGCATGGGTGGTCTAGTCCTCGTTGTTGTCGATGCCCTCCTTCTCGCACCACTCGAGCCACGACCCGACATAGTTGCGCGTGTTCAGGTACCCGTGGCGGTTGGCGACCTCGCAGGCAGTCGCCGAACGCTTGCCTGACCGGCAGTAGAAGACAATGTTCTGGGCGTTGACGGGCTTTGCGAAGGCAAACTCCTGGTGGGTCAGCGTCAAGCTCATGGGACGATGGCACTAGGCTCGTGCCTACTCACCTGCTGGAACGCGCCGGGGTTGAAGCCGACGGCGAGCGCGTCGTCGAGACGCGACAGGGGGAGGTTGACGGCGCTGGGGATGCTCCCGAGCGCGTTCTCGTCGGGCTCGCGCACATCGACAAGAAGAATCGCGTCGGTCGGCTGCTGCGACAGCTGCTTGACCTCGTCGTAGCCGATGATGGGGTCCTGGGCCCAGGCGTCGCGCGCCTCCTTGAACAGCGGCGCCGAGAGGGGCGAGTGGTGGCTCAGCAGCGTCGCGGCGGCCATGTTGGGGCTCGAGGTCTTGCGGAGAGACGTAGAGGTCGAGAAGGCGCGGACGGCGGGCGTAGAAATAGACGCAACACGCCCGCAGCCGCAGCCGCCGGTGCGGCGGACGGAGCGCGCAAGAGTGCGCGTCAGAGTGGCGGCGCGGAGGGACATATTTGGGCGACAAGTTCGGAGACGCGTTCGGAGGGGAGCGAGTGGAGCTGGTGGGCTGGCTGGGGGTGGCGATGGAGGGGGAGAGGAGCAGTGACGGAGTGGTCGAGGTGGGGAGAGATGCAATGGAGATGTCCAGTTGTGTTGGGTTTTGTGCGATGCCGCAATCTTGGTCAATCTGGTTGCTTGCTAAGGCTTGGGACCAGAGAACAGTCGGCTTGTCAAGATTTGATCGTTTGGGTGAGGAATGGCGTGCTCGGTCACCACCGATAATCATCTCTCCACCCTACACACCCAAGGCGATCAAAATCGACATCACTATGCTATTCCGAACCTGAATAAGCATGGAACTCGCGTGGTCCACGCGGATGTCGCGTGGCTTACGCGTGCTCTCACCAGACGTCATCGCTCGTCGTCTTCAAGCTCGACGCGGGTCACTTGCTCGCCATCATGTCAGTCCATGTCAATGCAATGGGCAGTCCAGCTTGCCAGAGACCCGGATGAAGTATCAACTGGTGCTGGCGCAACGTGTGCACAAACCCAGGGCTCTGACCGCGCGCTGTGCTGCTGGGCCAGCGCCCTCCCATACGGCTGCTGAAGGCCACCCCGTGTCTCAGCTCTCCTCGCACCCACTGTCTCACCTCATACCCCACGCGCCCCACATGCTCAATCAATCATGCCGATCGCCGACGATCAGCGCGCTGATCTCGGCAGCTCGGCAGAAGCTTTCGAACGCATCACCCCCATCAGACGCGCCTCGGCTATCAGACGAGCTTGACGAGCTGAAAAAAAAGTCGCCGACGTGCTCTTCTCGCCGGCGGGTGCGGGCGCCCCGCCCTGATCTTCGAGATGGAGCGCGACTCGGTGCTGAGCGGTGTCGAGCGTTATCTCGGGGTGGTGCTGGGCGGTGTCGATGGAGCGTTTATCTAGCGAGTGACACAGGTCCGTCTCGGCGTCTCGGCGCTGTTCACGTGCGCCGTGGAGCGTGTTATCTCGTTCCTGCACATCGCTGCTTGTTATTTTAAGAATTCGGTCGTGTCGAATCGGGCGCAGATCACTCGATGTGCAGAGAGGTCGAGCAGCAAGTGTGCGAGCTCGCTACACGTCTACCATCCCTACCTAGCCCGCCTCCCGCCTATACCTCCTAATTCGGCAGGCACTTTCCTCCCCATCAACTCGCTCCCTTCCTCCGACATCGGAGGACGCCCTTGGTGAACGGCCAGCCCTATCAGAACGGCCAGCCCTCTGAGAACCGCCAGCCCGAGGGATAGTTCCGGCAACGCGCACGGCAACCTCATCGTTGTCGACCTCGCCGGAACGATCCTCACCCCCGCCCTACCACCCCACCCCAATCCTCCGGACTCTCGGAGGAGATTCCAACCGGCTATAGGGGCAGTCTTCCGGAAATGCGGAAACACCGGCAAATTTCTTCTCCTCTGAGCTCATCGGACTAATCCCAGCTCCACCCTCTCCTCATCTCCTCTGCAGCTCTACAGGATTAGCAGGTGCCTTGCACCCTCCCACACATGTGTCAGCCGTCCCGGAGGTACCGCTGCGCTCGAGATCCGGTCCTCACGACCGGCTGTGGAGGGCATTGTGCGGCAGTCCACTCGATGCGCGAGGAACCCGCTGCGACCGGGCTAGCGTGACGTGGCAGCTTCGAGAGCAGTAACGGTCATTCGAGCTCGGGCGAGATCTGCCCGCCCGTCCCGCATCGTATAGCGCGATCACATGTAGAGCCAAGCCAGCCCTAGCTGTTTACACGCCGGCATTGTCCGCAGTTGGTGCGGCGGCGCCGGTCAGTCAGAGTGGGGTACGTGAGATTGGCATGCTGCAGCCCGATGCCAAGCCTCGGTTTTCTAAGCTTGATGGATGACGACGCCCACGTTCACGTTTTGGAGGCACGCTCGCCCTGTTGGCGGGGCGGGGCCAGGCCGGCACGAGGGCAGGCGGGCATGCGGCAGGGCGGCAGGGGCGCCACGCCGGCTGACGGGTGAGCTCGGGGGTTCAGGCTCATCTGGGGTGTGATCATCCACCGTCCGCCGGCCGGCCGGCAGCCTGACGCCTCGGCCTGGGCTCGGGCGAGCCTCGGGTGCTGCGCCTTGGCAGGCATTCTCCCCATCTCCATCTCCGCACTCCCTGGGGTTGCTTTCCGCTCAGCTTCTGCCGCCGGGATGGCGTTGCGCAGGGACACGCAGGGGCCCACTTGAGCGCTCCACATCGCTCGCATCGCCAGCCCTTGCAGAACCGTCCGAGTGGCTTGGCATGCCGACACGGAGGAGGCTGCGGGCAGGTACCGAGCAGGCTGGCGGTCGTGCTCGGGGCTGGGCCTCTTCGGAGCGGGGATGGGCGCATGGGCGCATCAGCCCGAAGGGATCGCAGGGCAGGGGCTATGCATAGATCGGTCGGCAACCTAAGCCCAGCCTCGCGTTCAAGGATCAAGGAGATCAAGCGGCGGCTGAGCGTGCGTTTCGCGTGGAGGAGTTGTAGTGCTGCTTTTTGACACGGCTCCTTTGGTGAACCGTGTCATCATCCATATAAACCTTCGGTCTTTTCCGTGCCACACTCCGTTTCCCCCACCGTACACCGTCCACACTCCATCACACCGTTCCCTCTCCCTCTCCCAACAACCAGTCCCAACTTCGACCTTCGACCACTCGAGACAAAGAACGATCCTTGTTCTGAACACGCCAACGCCGTGATGGCTTGCAGCCAGACGTCCCGTCTCAACAAACCCGTCCCACCACGCTCCCGCTAGTCACCTAGCCCCGAGCGCCCTCTCCACACGCCACCCACAGCCGCCATCCTACCATGACGGCCACGCTTCCCCTCTTCAACCCCCTCGGCGACCTCCTGCACCAGGCCCCGGCGATGCCGGTGACCGTCGAGGAGCCGCTTGCGCCCGAGGGCCACCGCCCGCGCCGCCGCTGGACTGCCGACGAGGACGCGCGCCTCATCGCCGCGGTCAACAAGTATGGCTCGCAGCGCGGCCCGGGCAGCCAGTGGTCCAAGATCTCGGCTGGCCTCCCCGGCCGGACCAACAAGGTGAGTCGAGCCCATTGTTGTCGGTGCGAAATGGGAAGCGAGGGAATGCGGGCCGCCGGAGATGGCGACTTTGGCGGCTTGTGCGTTCCGAATCGGCATAGGCATGTGCACACCATGCGTCAGCCACACTCACTGCACCCCTCCTCGCACGCTTGTTTCATCGTCCCTTCGCTTGCACTTTTGCACTTGTGCTGACAACCAGGACTGCCGCAAGCGCTGGTTCCACTCCCTCGACCCGCGTGTGCGGAAGGGGCGCTGGTCCCCCGACGAGGACGAACTCCTGCGCAAGCTCTACGCCGAGCTGGGCCCGCAGTGGAAGGCCATTGGTGCGTATCCCATCTTTCCGATCCGATTCCCGCACAGACCAAAGTGCTGACGCTATCCTGCTATCTTCGCACCTCGCTTGCCGCTTACGCACGCCACGCATTTCACCCTACCCTCCCTATCCTCTTCTCCTGTATCCAGCCCTCCGCATCCCCGGCCGCAAGGACGACCAGGTGTCGAAGCGGTGGCGCGACGTGCTCGCCCCCGAGCTCACGAGCAAGAAGCCGTGGAGTGACGAGGAGGATGCCCTCCTCCTTGCCCTGCTCGAGGAGAAGGGCCCCAAGTGGACCGCCATCGCCGAGCAGCTCCCCGGCCGCTCCCCGATCGCCTGCCGCAACCGCAGCCGCAAGTACCGCAAGCCCGCCGCCACTGCCCCCTCGGTCGCCTCGACGCCCGCCCGTTCGTCCCTCTCCGTCTCCTCCCCCGAGGAGCAGTACGTTGACCTGCTCCTCGCCCATGCCGCCCACTCCCAGCCCCAGCCCCAGCACCCGCCCCACCACTCGACCGCCCACGCGCCAGACCACGAGTGGCACCTGCCGCAGCTCGGCGCCGTCCCTCCCCCCCTCGACCTCTTCAACTTTGACGTCGCCAACGCGCCATTGCCCGGCCTCGCCCCCGTCAACGGCGTCTCGGGCGTGACGGGCTCGGACGCTGCCGAGCAAGGTCTCCTCGAGAACTGGCTCGCCAACGTCGGCGGCATGCCGTCCTCGACCACGAGCTCGGCATCCAGTGCATCCGCCACGCTCCCCGTCACGGCGGACCACACGCCGCCCGACAGCCTCGCCACCCTCGCCGCGACAGACAAGCCCCTCCAGGTGCTGTACGGCCACTCTGACGTGCCCGTCAACAACATGTGGAGCCTGCTCCTCGCCCTCGACCGGGGCGAGCAGAGCGTGACCGTCTCGTCCGAACTCCTGCGCCACCTCCTCGCCAACACGCCCAACAAGCTGCGGCAGGAGGGCATGAGCATGGAGCTGTCGTAGGCCGGCGCTGGCCGAAGCGAGAGGACGGGCGTATGCCGAAACGGCGCAGAAGGCGTGGCCGAGGCCGAGGACGAAGGCACGCTGCATGAGAACCCTACAACAACCCTACAAAACCATTCATACTTGATACGGAATACGGACAGTCTGTAATGTAACACCATGTATGAGTACCGTCCTCGCCCCGTGATGGCCCCGCGCTGCTATTCCTGCCGCTTTCTTCGTCAGCTAGTCTGCTTCGTGCTGCGCATCGCATCGACTCGAACAGTTTCCCGTTTGCCACCTCACGGCGGAGTTAGCCCTGACTGCGCCAAGGCCCAGACGTCCCTGCCCGCTGCCCGCATGCCAAATGGTGAGAGTGAGCTCCAGGATGTCCGGCACACCGCGGTCCGCCCCCGACCCTCGCCGGCCGCCCGGCGCGCCCAGCATGCCGCGGGGGCATTTCGGGTCGGTGATCTGCGCCGGCGCGCTCGTCCGTGGTCAGCAGTTCTGTAGCCCGCAACGCAAACTCCGCGAGAGACGCCGCAGTTGAGCGCAGGCACACGTCTACCTGCAACGCAAGCGAAGGTCAGACTCTGCGGGCAAGACCGGCGCAACACCGGTGGAAACGCCGCCAGCGAGATGTTCTCAGAGGAAACGCCGCAGCAGCCATTCTCGGTGAATGATCTCCGTGATAGCTGGAAAAATGACTGCAGTCGGAGGAAAGGGCGTGCAGATGGCGATGCGCTCGGGTGACGGCGGGTGCCACTGCGGGTGCCACGGTGCCACGAGTGGAGGTCGGAAGCCTCGCGCCTCTCGGAAGTTTGTGTGGTGTGATCGGGTGTGGCAGGTCGGGTGGCGGGTGGCGGTGGAGGTTGTGTCGGGTGGCGGTGGAGGTGGTGCCGGGAGATGGGCCCGGATACCATGATCCGGCGCGAACGGGGAACGTATGGAACGAGAGAAAATAGCATGCGCGCGCCTCGGGCGTCGAGACCTGGCCACCGTTGCCTGACGTGCGACGTGTGGCGTGTGGCATGTTGGGGCGCCGGCATGTTGGGACGATCGGCGTGCCTGCCCATCCCACCCGACTCCCGACATCCCCACCGCCGTCAGTTCTGTAGTATCTGTAATGCGATCCGCACCACTCCGCTCGCTCAAGCTCAGGCTATTCATCTGTCTATGGATGCTATGCCCGATTTCGTCCGACAAAACACAGGCGCATGGCGCCCGCGTGACAGTGGCTCCTCCTACTCCATGGTCTCGGTCTCGTCGATGAGCTCCTCGAACACCTCCTCGACCTTCTCGGCGGCACCCTCCTTCTCCCAGGGCTTGCGGATGATCTTGCCGCGGGCCTCGCGCTCGGCAAGGAGGCGCGAGTTGTTGCGCGAGCGCCAGGCGTCCCACTCGGCGATGGCACGCTGGCGGGCAGCGAGCACCTCGGCCGTGCCGGCGTTGATGGCGGCGGCGTCCTCCTCCTCGAAGACGCGCGAGAACTCCTTGAGGTCCTTGCGGATCTTGCGGCGGTCGGCCTTGGAGAGGAGGGTGGGGGGGCGGGGGCGCCACAGGAACTGCTTGAACTTGTCCTGGCCCTGGTGGCCGAGGTTCTGGCCCTTGAAGTCCCAGAGCATGAAGCCGGGCTCGGGGGTGCTGTTCCACGACGAGGCCCACGACGCGAGGTAGCGTCCACTGGGGTCCCAGGCAATGTCGGTGATGCCGTAGTGCTCGCCGGTCGAGAGGGACTGGACGTTGTCGCCGCGGTTCTCGACGTCCTTGACAACCTTGCCCGGGGTGTCGTCGAGGGTGAAGTCGACGTCGAGGAACTCGATGTCGAACTTGGTGGGGCTGCCGACGGTCGCGAGGACGACGTTGCGGCCACGGGGCGACCAGATGAGGGTGTTGCACACCTTGCCCTCGAGAACCTTGAAGGGGGTGAAGTCGCCCTTCTTCGGGTCGGGCTCGTAGAACGAGACGTTGTACTTGATGACAACGCCGGGGATGTTCTGGCCGAAGTTGGGGTCCGAGGTCGAGACAATGGCGAAGCGCTGTCCACTCGGCTCCCAGGCGAACGAGGTCACGTACTCCTTGTGCTCGATGACCTCGACGGGGAAGTCCTTCTCGCGGAGGCGGAAGAGCTCAAGGTTGCAGAAGGTGGCCTTCTTGTTCTTGGCCTTGCGCGCGTGGCGGTCGACCTTGACGCAGAGGTAGTCGCCCTGGTTCTGGAACGCAAACTTGCAGTCGGTGACGTTGAAGAGGTTCTTGGAGCGGAGAACGTTGCGGCTGGGGATGGCCATGAGGTTGACGCGCGCGGGCTGGTTCTGGGCTTCGGGAGTCCAGTAGGCGAGCATGCACTCGCGCTTGGGCTGCTTGTTGGCCTTGCGGTCCTCCCAGTCCTTGTCGCCCATGGGGCACCACTCAAAGTCCTGGACGCCCTCAATCTTGATCGACTTGCGGTCGAGGAGACCCATGCCGGGGAGCTCGTAGACCTGGATGGCCTCGTTGGGGACGCAGCGGGCGACGTACGCGTCGTCGGGCGACCACTTGAACACGGGCCACTTGCGGTCGCGGGGGCCGTTCTCGTCGGGCTTCTCGCCGGCAAAGGTGCGGAGCATGCGGGCAGTCTTGACGTCCCAGATGACAAACTGCGAGCCCTCGTCCTCGGGGCCAAAGGTGTCGCGCACAGCCTTCTCGACCTTGGGCGAGGGGTTGGCGACGTTGAGGGGCTCGGGCGACCAGGTGACGAGGTAGTTCTCGCAGGGCGAGAACTGGATGAGGCGGACGTCGGGGTGGGTGACACGCATCATGTTGTCGAGCTTGGGGCCCGACCACAGCGCAACACCGGGAAGGTGGATCGTCGCGAGGTACGTGCCGAGCGGCGACCACTGGACGTAGTACTGGCCCCAGAGGGGGTTGGTAAGGTTCTTGCCGTCGGCCGTCTTGACGGGCTCCTCCTGGAAGTTGCGGCCGTTCCAGAACATGCTGACGAGGTTG
The DNA here is from genome assembly GCA_023630115.1 of Cutaneotrichosporon sp. PK4640. NCBI lineage: Eukaryota > Fungi > Basidiomycota > Tremellomycetes > Trichosporonales > Trichosporonaceae > Cutaneotrichosporon > Cutaneotrichosporon sp. PK4640. Next base: position 8,736 of record JAMALN010000569.1, on the reverse strand, counting down.
TCGCGGAAGGTGAGGTACTGGTCGCGGCCCGAGGCGTCGCCGAGCCACGAGCGGTTGTGGTCCTTCTCGGTGTACGGGCGCTCCTTCCAGCCAGAGGGGAGCTCCTCGTCGCCGATCGACATGTTGGCGTAGCGCTCAATGTCGCCGAAGCGGTTCACGTAGAGGACGCTCTTGCCGAACTTGGAGCCGTCAATGGCGGCGAGCGCGTGCTCGGCCTGCGCGGCGTCGGGGTACGACAGGAAGATGAAGCCCTTGGACGTGGCAGCGTCGTTGTCCCAGGGCATGTCGACACGGTCCTCGTCAATGGGGGCACCAGCCTTCTGGAAGAGCTGGCAGAGACGCAGGATTAGCTTCTCCTTCTTGCCCTCGTCGACGATTGGGACGTTGTCGACGACGAGCACGTTCTCGAAGCCCTTCTGCGAGTCGACAGCATGCCTGAGGAGGGTCAGCGCTTTGTCTTGCCACCAGAGAGCGTGCAGGCACTCCACCCGCTCCAGCCGTTGCAGCCGACTCACTCCTTCTCAATGTCGGCGTAGCCGTCGTTGATCTCGGCCTCGATCTCGTAGCGCTCTTCGTCTGTGAATCCTGAAAGGTCTAGGTCGGTCATGGTGTCTGTATGTGTCGATGTGGAACAAAGCCGTGGTTGGTGGCCAAGACGTGGTGAAAAGTGAGAGCAAGCCGACCTGCCACCTGCGGAAATTTGCGGCCTTAGCGGTTGGATTAACTTTAGGTTCTAAAGGTATTTGAATAACGCCCTAATCCGCCGACGCGCCTGATCTCTGCGTTTGGGTGGAGTGCTCTTGACCAGCTATTGGAGCATACGAGTACAGGATACGAATAGCATCAGACACTTAGCTGATGATGGCTACAGACAGTTGTTACTCCATCTCCTCCTCGTACTCGTCCTCCCCTTCTGCATCCTCTTCCCCTTCTGCGTCCTCCTCGCCCTCAGCATCCTCGGCCCACTCATCGTCGTCGCTCTCGATGATGAGCCTCTTCCGCGGCGGTGGGGCGGGCACTGCCCCGGCCTTGTGCGGCGAGCCCCTGTTCGAGTTGTCTCCCCGCTGGCTCCGCCGGCGCCCGTTCGCAGGGCTTGCAGAGATGGTGCTGCGAAGCGCCTTGGTGGAGTGCTCCGGGCTCGGATTGCTGCTGTTGATCGACCGCTTTCTGAGCGCGCGAACTGGCGATGCCGTGAGGGCTGCAACCAGCTGAAGCGTCGCCTTGTCCTCGCCCGCAGCGATCTTGTCCGGAGAGTCCTCTGAGTCGGTCTGCTCGAAATCGGCCGGTGTCGAGATGATCTCCTTGTTGGACGACGGTGTTGGTGACTCGTCGTCATCGCTGTCCTCGTCCTCTTCCCCGGTGGTCATGGCTGGGAGCGAGCGCATCGCTGGGCCGCGTGTGGTGAGGAAGGGCGTGTACTTGAGGCGTTCCGGCCGAAGCTTGAGATACCCTTTGGCTTCAAACTTCTTCAGGACCGCTTCAATGACCTCGTGGTTGGGAACGATCTGGTAGCGCCTGGGCACGGCGACCTTGCTCTCCTTGCCCTCATACTGCGGCTCAGGCAGTGGCCGTGGGTTCTTCGGGGGTCGCCCTCGGCGAGGCTTCTGCCGAGAGACTGGTGTCTGCTCCACAGGCTCCAGCACGTTGATCATGTCGTTGTCCCGAAGCGTGATGTAGATATCGGAAAGCGTCATCGACGTCGCAGCCGCAATTTCTGCAGGTCAGTGTCACCCACCATCGGAACTCACCCTTCATGCGGATGCGGCCGGTGGCTGTTCGCAGATACTGGAACACCGTGTTGCGCCAGTAACTCTGGTAGCTGAGCAGCCCGAGGCCCGACAGCGGGCGCTCCGGTGAGCCTCGTCGCCCTTCCTTCTTGGAGAGGAGGTAGCCTGGCGTCAGTTATCCCACCACACCGGCAACTCACTGAAGTCGATGAGGAGCTGGCCCCAGCCCTTGCGCTGGCGTACAGGCAGCGTCATGATGCAGCTCACGTTGTTGTCGGGGCTGCGCTTCTCCTTGGAGAAGTACCCGACGAAACGCGCACCCAAGTCGTCGACCTCGGTCATGACATAGAAGAGGAACGGCTCGACATCGTAGTAGAGCGTCTTGTGGTCCAAGAACATCTTGGCGAGGAGGCACAAGTTCTGGCAGTAGATCTGCACAAATTAGCCAGTGACGATGCTATGGCACACCTTGTTCTTGCGTCCGTCGACCTCGAACACTGAGACGTTCCCGTCACGGTAGATCTCGTCACCTGGAGGATGGCGCGCCTTGCACTTCATCTGCCTGTCAGCGACTCAGACGCTGTCGACGAGCTCACCCTATGCCGGCCAGCCACGAAGCCACTCTTCATGTACTTGAGGCAAAACTCGCACAGCCACAGCCGTCCGTCGGGAACCTGTGCGTACTCCTCGGGATACGGCGCCTGGTACCAGGTGTCGATATCGTACACGCCGAAGCGGATCTTGTTGATCTTCTCGGGGTGGCCGCTAGGAGCTGCAAGACCATTGCTCGGTGACGCAAGGCCGCCCACAGTTGGCACGTTGCTCGTCGAGCCACTCTGCTGTAGTAAGACGCGGTCTCGCAACGGCCGCATGGCGACAGAGACTGGCGTTGGCGTGGCGAATCCGGGTGTCGAGAGCGTAGGCGTCCCGGGCGTGGCTTTGGAGTGAGCCCTCCCCGGCTTCGATGGCCCAGGGGTCGATGGTCGTGATGGAACAGGCGATGCCAGTGTCGCCTGCGCGTCCCACAGCGGTTGTGGTGGTCCACCGAGCCTGTTCTCAGCCGCCTTGCGGCTCTTCTCGAATAGAACCTTGTCCGACTCGAGGATCGAGGTTCGCGAGGTGTCTGCGTCCTCGCCCTCGATGATCCCGCCATAGGGCACCTGCTCCTCGGGCTCCTCCTCGACTTCGACGTCGCGCCGCGATGCGCTGGGCACCCGCAGCTTGAGGACGACGCCCCCTGAGGGTGATGTTGCCGCAGAGGTGTCCGGGTTGGACGCATCTCGCACGCGCCGAGCTTTGTCTCGGTCCTTCGGGTGGCCGTTGGCCTTGAGGCGGAGTTTGGGTGGGGGCTCACTGAGGGGAGTGTCGTCTCGGGACAGCGAGGTGTTGGCTTTGCGCTTCCTGTCGCGCGGCGTTGGTGCTTGCACTTCGAGCAATGGCGTTTCGACGGCGCGCTCCTTGCCTTTCCTCGACGCGGTCGTGCCTTTGGGAGCTGGTGTTGAAGCCTTTGGTGCGGGGGTGGAGGAGGTGGAGGCTTTGTTGTTGTTGGGCTTGAAATCGATGGCGCAGGTGTTGCAGTACCACACGCCTTGGGGCGGTCCCTTCAATGGCCTGCTCTTGTCAGCACTGAGCGCACTCAAACACCCACGGCACAAGGCAGTAGCTGTGCCAACCCCGGTCGCAGCCATCGCAGAAGAGTAAGCGGTTCTGGCGTCAGCTCTGCGGTCCGGTTCAGCTCACGTCGTCGCCTTGTGAGCGACATGTCTCGCACGGCTTGCACTCAATGCAGCACCACGGATAGCTCATGATCTTCTTCTTGATCTGGGGGTTGGTGAAGCCGAGGCATATGGGGTGCCCGCTGCGTCCGCACATCGTGCAGCTCACGAGCTTCTCCTTGGGCCCACTGTCGTTCTTGTAGTCGGCCTTCTGGCAGAAGCCGCAGACCTCCTCTCTAACGACGACGGCCTTGCCAGACGTCTTGCCGTTCGCGCGCGGTGCAGCGGAGCCCTCCTTGGCGAGCTTGCCATTCGGCTTGGCCTTGGGCGTGGGGTGGTCTCCGCCGTTCGCGAGCGGCTCTATTGGGTGTTTTCTAGGGCGGCCTCTCTTGCGCTTCACGGGCGGGCCGTCGCCTGAGGGCAAGGATAAGGGAGACGGCGCGAGCGATTTGCGTACTGAGGCGAGGTCGTACTCGGCGGGGGGGAGCGAATGACGCGTCAACGGTGACGCGAGATGGAGCTCCATGAATGGGTCGGCGCTCTGGGGAAGGTCGGTTTCGACAGCGGGCGGCGCGCTCGCAGCGACGAAGGGAGGATTTGCCGCGGGGTCCGCGACGGGAGGGTAGTAGTATCCCTCTGGCTGGTGACTGTCAGAAGATTGCGCCTGGTCATGTTTCAGCGACGCGCAACTCACAGGAAAGTAGTACCCGACTCCATCGTCGACCTCGCCCTCGGCGTCGATGTCGTCCTGAAGGGCGCCATCTTGCTCGTCGAGTAATGCCGGGTCAATGGCAAAGTCTTCAACCACTCCCTTGCGCGGCGTGGGCGATCCCTGTTGTGCGCCTCTGGCGCGCGTCGGGGTTCTGGTGCTACGCGACGAGGAAGGAGCGGAACGCGACGCGGTTCTGCGCGTGGGCGTGGCCATGTTCACGCTGCGCCGGAGCGGGTAGGAGTACGGCGGGCGTGAATGGCGAGAAAGTGGCCGCGTGGGGCCACGATGGGCCTGATGGTTAGGAGTAAGAGATGATGTTGTTGATGTGGATGAGGATGGACGGAAGTTGAAGAGGGGATGTCAGCGCAGGCAGGTGGGTCGTCGCCGCCCAGCCCAGGCCCAGAGATGGCATGCGCACATGGTGGGACCACCACCCAGCACCACCTCATTCACCCAGGGACATGATTCCACCCAAACAACCTCATTTGATCCCGTTCAACATGGTCTTTATTTGACATTCCCCATTAAATATCCACATCGCCGCTCACCAACAATCACCAGTCGCTCGACGTCGACACCAAGTACACATCCACACCCCTTCGCCTCCATCACTCCATCACTGCTCGCAGCATCATAGCTGCAAAGTGACCCTCGAGCCTCCCGTGTGCGCAGAGCTCCCGACTTGCGCCTTCCCCAACCACCCCTTCCTCGCGTTTTTGAGCCCTCCTTGCGCAGCATGTCGGTCCGCAAATCGCCTCCCCCCTCGGGGCCCGGCATGGCCGTCGCGAAGCGTGCGCGCGTCGAGGATGACGACGAGGAGAACACTATGACCCTGACGGTCGCGTCGTCGGGCGAGGGACAGCGCAAGAACGCGCTGGTGCGCACGATCAAGCGCACGAGTGGACTCGAGGCGCCGATCGTGTCCTTGGCAGGAGCTCACGGGGTGAGTAAGGAAGGTGGCTACAAGCGCACGATACGTAGCCACCAGCTCCTCCTGATCACTCACTGATACCCAGGGCGAGATTACCGCGTGCAAGTTTGACCCAAGAGGAGAAACGATTGCGGCGTGCTCCATCGACCGTGCTATCTGTGAGCTAGCTCACGCATGGAACGAGCTTACATCCAGCGCTGTGGAAGACGTACCCCCCACACGACAACTTCGGTCTCATTCCGCACGTCCACAAGCAGGCCGTGCTGGACATTGCGTTCTCCCTGGACTCGAAGGTGCTCTACTCCGGCGGTGCGGATGGGTACCTGATCGCCACGGACCTGGAGGACGGCTCGCGCGTGGCCAAGTACGCCGCGCACTTTGGCCCGCTCAACTCGATTGCCGTGGCGATCTCGGGCGGGCACGAGCTGGTGTTGACGGGTGGCGACGACGGGATTGCGCGCGTGTGGGACCTGTCGCTCGGCACCAAGGACCCAGTCGCCGAGTTTGACGACGAGCGCGACTGCCCCGTGACGGCGGTGGAGTGGAGCCACGACGGGAACCAGTGCTTTGTGGGCGGTGTCGACAACGAGGTTAAGGTAAGCGAACCGATCCTAAGACGGAGCTGACAACAGGTGTGGGACCTGCGGACAGAGAAGATGCTGTATTCGTTGAAGGGGCACACGGACACGGTGAGTGGTCTGTGGAGGCGGGGTGTGGTGTTGGGTATCTGGTGGCTGAGGAGGCATTGAGGCTCTTAAGCTGTCGCATGGCAAGATCGCCCCTGGTCCTGTAAAACAGCCCAGCGCGACGGAGGCAACCAGCTGTGGTACTCTCGGGGTCGAGCTGACCGCAGATCACCTCGCTCGCGCTGTCGCCTAACGGGCACTACCTCGCGACGTACTCGCTCGACTCGGCGCTCATCATCTACGACGTGCGCCCCTTCTCCTCCGACCCGATGCGCGTGTTCCGCACCCTTTCTGGCGCGCCCTCGGGCTTCGAGCAGACGCTGATCCGTTGCGCGTGGTCGAAGCACGACGGCGGGCAACGGATAGCGGCGGGCGGCGGCGACCGCACGGTGACGGTGTGGGACGTGCAGACGGGCAAGATCCTGTACAAGCTCCCCGGCCACAAGGGCGCGGTGACCGGCGTCGACCTGCATCCTCGGTACGTCAAGCTAACCGTGCCGAACTCTAGCTGACAGCAGGGAACCCATCATCCTGACTGGGTCCAAGGACTCGAACATGCTTCTCGGCGAGCTTGACGCGCAGGACTTTTCTTAGGTGTAGCGTAGAGTGGTGGTGGCATTATGCATGTGTGCATTGTGCGAGCTGCATTGTTATGGCACCGTTGGGATCAGTAGCTGTCAGTTAGGCGACTCCAGCGCCCTCTCGTCGGCCGCATCCCCCGCTGACAAAGTCGCGGACGACAATCTCTCCGCCCTCTTCCCCTGCCCCTCCCTCTGCTCAAGACTGTGCCGAGTCGTGATGGGTGATGCATGCAATCATGTAGTCTTCATAAAGTTGGCCGCCTTGATGTTCGCCCGGTTCCTGCTTGTCAGCTTACACCCAGAAGCAACGAAGCTGGCAGCGGTGAGAGGAGCGGATCGACGCCTCTCTCATCCCGGTCCTTCTCCTCCTCCGCCTCAGAGAGCCCAGGACTCTCTCTCCGATCCCTCCTTGGCATCCTCCCCACTCGTCCACCCCCTCCAACAGCTCGCGCATTGCTCGACCGCCCGCGGTCACTGCGCCTTCACCGCTGGTCGCCGCCCCTCACTGCCCTCGTCGCTCGTCTCGCGACTCACCTGTCACGCATCGCCTTGCGCTCCGCCATAAAGTTGCGCTCCCCCGGCGCGGCAACCGGTTCCCCCTTGGGCTTGTCGAGCAGCGTCCACAGCCACTTGGGGTACTGGTCCTCGGGCAGCGCAACCGGGTCCGGCACGTCCTTGAACACGGACAGGCCCTCCATCTTGGCGCCGGCCTGGAGCGACGACACGACTGCGGTGAGCTGTGATCCAGGTGGGGGCCAGCTGATCGAGGGCCGGAGAAGGGGGCGCGGATGCCGCGAGTCCGGCGGCCACGCTCCTCGCGCGCTACTCACTGGCCTTGCCGCCCTTTGGTGCTCCGCGCAGGGCCGAGGTCGAGAAGGCGCGCGCGGCGGTCGTTGTTGGTGCGCGGAGGGCTGCGAACATGGTGTGTGTTGAGCGATGAAGTCGGTCTCGGAGGTGTCTTGAAGGTGGACTTTTCGCCTGGCCCCAAGTCACGTGGCTTTACTTCCGCCGCCACCCAACGTCCCAACTGAATGTTGACAACTGCGCCTCACCGTCCATCACTCATCCCAAGTCGCACCCAACCTCTTCCGCCAAACTACCAAGAGCTACCATGCGCGTGAGCTCCATGCTGTTGACGATAGCTGACGCCAGGTCGCCGTCCAGGGCTGCTCGCACGGCAGCCTCTCGGCCATCTACGACACGGTCGCCGAGTACACGCGGCGCAAGGGCGAGGCCGTCGACCTGCTGCTGCTGTGCGGCGACTTCCAGGCGCTGCGGAACACGCACGACTTTGCGAGCCTCGCCGTACCGCCAAAGTACCACGCGCTCGGCACGTTCCACGAGTACTACTCTGGCGCGCGCGTCGCGCCCGTGCTCACCCTCGTGATCGGGGGCAACCACGAGGCGAGCAACTACATGTGGGAGCTGTACCACGGGGGCTGGCTCGCGCCGAACATCTACTACCTCGGGTGTGCGGGGAGCGTCATGGTCAACGGGCTGCGCATCGTCGGCGCGAGCGGCATCTTCAAGGAGCACGACTACAGAAAGGGTGAGCTCATCGACTATCGCCTGAGCTGACAGCAGGCCACTTTGAGAAGGTGCCGTACACGCCGTCGACGCTGCGCTCCGTTTACCATATCCGGAGATATGATGTGGAGAAGCTCTCGCACCTTCCCTCGGACGTGCCGACCGTCTTCCTGAGCCACGACTGGCCCATTGGCATCGCGCACCACGGCAACACGCACCAGCTGCTGCAGCGGAAGAAGTTCTTCCGCGCCGAGGTGAGCTAGATGCTGGATATCGAGCTGACAGCAGGTGGAGAAGAACACGCTGGGCTCGCCGCCACTGCTGGAGCTGCTCAAGACCATCCAGCCGGACTACTGGTTCGCTGCGCACTTGCACGTCAAGTTTGCGGCGCTGTACGAGCACAGCAGGGAGGAGGTGACGAAGAAGGAGATTAAGGAGGTGCGGGAGGAGCTGGAGAAGGTCGAGGTGACGGAGGAGCGCAGGGAGTCGGTGTACGATGACGTCGATGTGGGCGGGAGACACGCCAACCCGGACGAGATCGCGATCTCTGACGACGACGACATGCCTTCGCCGACGAAACCAGTGGCCAACCCGGACGAGATCGCCATCTCTGACGACGACGAGCCACCAGCGAAGCCCGCCGGCAAGGCTGTCGCAAACCCAGACGAGATCGCGATCTCGGACGACGAGGCCGAAGCTACCAAGCCAAATGAGGGCAACCCAGACGAGGTTGCCGTCTCGCTCTCGGACGAAGAGTTGGAGGACGAGCTGGAGGCCGCTCTTATGAGGACCCCAACACCGAGCGCAAGAGAAACAGCAACGCAAGAACCCACCCCCGAACCATCCACAGCACCCGC